>CALSBZ010000040.1:750816-774667 GCA_943591055.1 Gobionotothen gibberifrons | reverse complement strand
GTTTTGGATCAGATTTAGCAAATAGATCACCAGATTATTTTTGTCTCTATGGACTTCCGTAGCACACCTGATAAAAAAAGAAAATGAAAAACCTCACCTGGCACACACATCCAAATGTATAAAGTGCACCCTTACTGACACAATGCAGCCCTTTAGGGATCTATTACTGCTCACTCACGTCTTTATCATCTCAAAGCCATCCCTATGAATGCCTCCCCTCAACGACACACTCGCTCACACGCCAAGGCTATAAACCTTTCTGATAGTTGAGATGTATAAGCTTCTTTTCAAAATGCCCTGTCAGAGAATGCTATCTCCTGCAACAGCTCGCCAAACAGCACAATGGCCTTTATTGTAATGACTGACAGAGAGAATCTGTGTGTGTGTGTGTGTGTGTGTGTGTGTGTGTGTGTGTGTGTAAGAGACAGAGGGAAAGACGCAGAGAGAATGTCTTTTTACCGCTCGACACACACATACAGCAGAATCTCAAGGTGTCACCTCTCACCGTACAGATGCGCCACCATTTGTTCATCTTTTGCTGGATGAAACTTTTCCATTGAGGTTAGTTTATTCTGCAGAAACAGGAAACTTCATCAGAACAGAGAAAGCGGTACAGACAGATGCAGAGGCAGTTGTAGAGCATCTGGGTTGTTGCCAGAATGAGAAAAAAGTGTTTTAATTGGAACCAAACCTGTTCTGTTCAAAACTCGGATCTGAGATTCATTTGGAAAACTTATCTTAAGCACAAGTTATTCAAACGTTCCTGCTTAAAGTGATATCAGACAGAAAGGGATGCAAACCTTATCACTGTACCGTTTTTAGAAGTCTGTGATTATTCACCCCAACAGAGCAATGTACCTTCTGAACAGAGGTTAGCTCAAAACTAGCTGGCTACAAACACGACATCCACATGGTTTTCATTCATTGAGAATACTGACTTAAGCCCCCCCATCTTTATCCAGCCACAGGCAACAACTGTTAGCATGCTTACCCTTTAGGTCAGACCCAACCTATTTTCATTCAAAAATCTCGAGGTGAGAGTTCAGAAAAACTGCACTGATATCATTTTAAGAATATATAAATGTATTCAAGGACATAATGTTTGCTTTAGTGGGATCTGATCTGGGGACATCCGGGGAACGGGCCTGGAGCCAAATCTCCAGGATCCACCCCGAGCTGTGAGCATGCTTAAACAATCATGACCTGGCATAAGGTCCATGTACCTAATCAATTATTCATCTGGAGGTGGGTGAGGGCGGCCCATCTGCTGAGGGAGCGGTCCTGGCTGAGTTATTGGGCTGTCTGCTGGTTAATAATGCTCCAGATATGTGTTGCTCTGTAGCGCAGACCAGTCGCAGTCAATCACTTTCAGATCGCTGCATTTTGAAATGTAAACCAATATGGCAATTGACAGATAACAGCAGTCTTTGCTCTTTCTGCCTGGTACTGATTGAAGATATTCTCACATGATGAAATCCAGTTTACTGTCTTGAACAAAAAAAAGCAACAGCCTCCAAACTGTAATTTTGTCTGCATTAGAATCCCCATTAGCACTAGCACATGCTACTTACAGTACATTGCCTCAAAGTCACATGATGTGTTGTGTTTTCATTAATGAAGCAGCTGAAGAGATGGACAGTTCATTTGTCGAAAAAAAAGTGTGTGGGGGGGGCTTTAACTGCCCAGAAGAGAAGTGTGTGAGCCTCGATATTTGTTCACCAAGCTAATACCAATCCACTCTCACAAATAAGTGCTGTGACATCGCTCATATCCAATCAGATTAACAGACTCCCTGAGCAAATGAGACACTACTCTTGAACCTGAAGATATTAGAATTTGATTTATAGACATGGCAACGTTTATCCAGGGGGAAATATTCACTGAAATCCTGTTCAAATCTTTGGTTGGGTTTGTGAAGAATTTTTTATAATATATCATAGGAAAATGATAATTACATATTGTTATTAAAAAAAGATCCACTTCTACTGAGCCCCTCTGGATCCACACTATACTCAAGAGAATAAAGCGGTAACAAAGACACAATAGTTGAATAAAACAGCAAACACTTCCTTTAGAACAAGTTGCCTTTGTTAGGAAAGTCAATGTGTTGTAGTCTTATAAGGTTTAAGCTAATGATGCCCCTTGATTAATAAGATAAAAACATATTAAATCAAATAAATTAAAGGTTTTCTGTTCAGATTGCTTAGATTCTAATGTATCTAATCCTCGTAATTTAGATATGAGCATTTCTGCAGGAAGAGCATGGAGGGGATCTGAGACTAGACGGTCAGATATGGTGCTGTGCTGCCCCCCAGTGGTGGATTGGCTAACATGCATTAGAGACTGTTAACAGCTGGACAAACTGCAGATAGAATGTGTTTACAGTTCAGAGACCAACAGAAAGAGTGCGGATATAATCCAAGATATTGGTCCATATACCAGAATTACAGTTCAAAAGGCCTTTGGATTCACTCTTTTTGCTCCCTTTAGGCTACGGTTAAATTCAGATGTGGGAAGTAACTAAGTACATTTACTCAAGTAGGCTACTGTACTTAAAGGTAGGGTATGTAATTTATTTCTGAAACACTTTTTATCCATGGAATGCTCTTAAAATCCCGATAGCAATGAATATCTTAAATGCTTTGACAATAAATCCATTAAAAAAAAATGTCGTCTGTGGAAGCCGTAGTAGCCTACTGTAAAAAGCATGAGCAATCATTTTAGCCGGCCCCGCTAAAGTAACTGGATGGCCTACCTGCCTGTCAGCCTTCCATCTGTGCCCTCATAGAGAGGCGAAGTCCCTCCCCTTCCGAGGGAGCTCGTGGGACCCCGGAAGCGGAAAAATATACATTGAAGTCAATGGAGAAAATGGAGAGGAAAAGGTTATCTTTTGATCCCGTTTGAATTGTGCCACGAATTACACATATGATGTTTGTCAATCTTAAACAATCCTTTCCATGTAAAAAAAGTCACAGTTTGTCGTAAAACTGTTGAAATATAAGACTATAAAAATACGCAACTAGAAAGACTACAAATCCCAGAGTCGCGTAAGTGATGTCACCATTGTTTTCCTCCACTAAGAGAGAGCTATGTCAGCACGTCTATCTATATGGCACTGGCTAAGATAAGATAACTTTAACAAGATGCCTGTGTGCTTAGTACCAGGTTGTTATCATACCAGCAATGGGTCTTGCTCGTTCTTTCGCCTCCCGCCTGATGAAAGGACCAGGAGTGGCTGGATCAAGTTAGCTACCTAGCTAGTAGCTAGCACGTTAGTTAGCATTACACCCGTGTCATTTTTATTAGCCTTAACATTAAGTAACCCAACATGTTAAACAGTAAGAGTAGTAGGCTAGTCATATTTCGTGAACCCTTTGAAGAGTGCCGTCACAGCGGTGTGATCATTCTATAATACACAACGTAAGCCTGGGGGAGAAATGCCAACGGTAACGCTAGCATCGGCGATCTATTCTACTTCATGCTATCTGCACAAATGGTTGACATTAAACATTAAAAAGACCAGGCAGTTCAGAGAGAATCAACGGCAGACAGGCAGCTTTGCATGACATTCCTCTGGACGTGTTTCATTGTGGTGATAGTGAGTGTAGTCAATCCTTTTGTTTACAAGACAGACGGACATCTTGGTGACGTGTGTTGTTCTGCCCTACCGGAGATGTAGTTCACTGAGCAGTTTCACACAAAAAATGTGTAACTTCACAGTTTTACGACAGAAGGGGAGGGACTTCGCCTCTCTATAGAGAGGCGAAGTCCCTCCCCTTCCGAGGGAGCTCATGGGACCCCGGAAGCGGAAAATTATACATTGAAGTCAATGGAGAGAGAAAGATTATCTTTCGATCCCGTTTGAATTGTGCCACGAATTATACATATGATGTTTGTCAATTTAAAAGATAATTTATTAGTAATTAGTCAAAAAAATAATGTGTCGTAAAACTGAAGTAACACATTTGTTTGTGTGAAACGCTGAATGAACTACATCTCCGGTCTAGCAGAACAACACACGTCACCAAGATGGCTGTCACTACTGTCTTGTCAACAAAAGGATTGACTACCCTCACTATCACCAAAATGAAACGCGTCCAGAAGAATGTCATGCAAGCTGCCTGCCTGCCTTCCTTTGATTCCCTCTGAACTGCCTGGTCTTTTTAATGTTTAATGTCAACCATATGTACAGATAGCGTGAAGTAGAAAATATCGTAGATGCTAATGTAGCGTTAGCATTTCTCCCCCGGGCTTAAGTTGTGTATTATAGAATGATCACACCGGTGTGACAGTACTCTTCAAAGGGTTCACGAAATATGACTACTACTCTTACTGTTTAACATGTTGGGTTACTTAATGTTACTTCATGTTAAGGCTAATAAAAATGACATGGCTGTAATGCTAACTAACGTGCTAGCTACTAGCTAGGTAGCTAACTTGATCCAGCCACTCCTGTTCCTTTCATCAGACGGGAGGCGAAAGAACGAGCAAGACCCACTGCTGGTATGATAACAACCTGGTACTAAGCACACAGGCATCTTGTTAAAGTTATCTTATCTTAGCCAGCGCCATATAGATTCTATCTATATCGCGCTGATTTTAGTTATAGTGGAGGAAAACAGTTATGACATCACTTACGCGACTCTGGGATTTGTAGTCTTTCTAGTTGCGTATTTTTCATATAGTCTTATATTTCAACAGTTTTACGACACACTGTGACTTTTTTTTACATGGAAATTATTGTTTAAGATTGACAAACATCATATGTGTCATTCGTGGCACAATTCAAACGGGATCAAAAGATAACTTTTCTCTCTCCATTGACTTCAATGTATAATTTTCCGCTTCCGGGGTCCCATGAGCTCCCTCGGAAGGGGAGGGACTTCGCCTCTCTATTGGTCATGTGCACGTTCGTGTGTGTTGGAGGAGGGGCTCTGTAAGGAAGTGGCAGATTTTTTCCGGTTGTGTATTTTCAAATTCTAGCGCACTCAAGCTGGTTTCTCCAAAATTACATACCCCACCTTTAAGTATAATTGAGATTATTGTACTTTACTTTGATGCCAATACTTTTTGTACTTTTACTTGAGTGACATTTTGAATGCAGGACTTTTACTTGTAACAGAGTATTCCTACACTCTGGTATTTCTACTTTGACTTAAGTACAAGATCTGAGTACTTATCCCACCTCTGGTTAAATTGTCAGTGTGTCTGAGATTATGTCATCATCAATATAGATTTAAAGGACTGTTAGACATACCCATAATTCAGCAGACACATTTCATGTATTTAAACTTTTAACTCTAGTATTACGAAATATATATAAAGATATTGTGGTGACAGTTACGGGACATAATTCACTGTGTGTTATAGTGTGTGTTGCACCACGCACAAGTTAGTGGGAACACAGTTTGGTGGTTTTAGTAGCTTGAGAGCAGCAGCAAGCATGTTGTATGTATCCTGTCTGTTGTACTAAATGGAAAGTAAAGTATGGAATTCTATACTGAACATACCGCCTCTGACTCCCATTCCTTTTTGGTCTCCATGTAGTGCGAATGGTCTTTCTCATTGAAGACATTTTGACATTACGGCTGTCCATTCAGCTGCCTCAGCTTCAGGGTTCGGCTCCTGTGCATTCTACATGTAAATCATTTCAACAGTAGCCATGTAATAAAAGAATCAAGAACAATTGACTTCTACTGTAGCAAAGCTTTACTGAATTATGATCAGGTATTCCAGAAAAAAATAATAAAAGTTTATATAAAATTGCATTTGAGACGTCACTATTTGTTTTCCAGTCAGTAATATGTTCCCTACTTCAATTAGAAAATACAACAATGCAGAGTTCTGCTCAGTGTGTATACTGCCAACATCATTTTCAAAAAATATATATAAATCTACTTCGTATCTACAGCCAGCTGATGTCATAATACTGACAATACATAATCACTGTACGCTACAACACTTTTGGACAACATGTCATATTTGAACAATTACACTGAGGAGTAGCATAAATAACTGTCACTGCTAAGAAGACATTGTAAAAGCACTCATGACATCCCTTTCAGAGATCATTTCAATGAGGGTCCAGACTGGGTGGTTAATACGTGAAGGGGACTGAGATAAAACAAAAAAAAAGTAAATGTGATATACTTCATTAATATCTGAGAAAATGTAGGCCTCAATTTCACATTCATAAAACCAGCTTTTAAGAGATTTCACATGTTTTCCGTTGGGTATAAACGGTCAGCACATGTTTAGATAAACACGTTTTCATACTGTGTCTTTTCCAGCTTTTCTGAATACATTCATTTCCATAAGGCGGGGCCATGACTACAGCACGTTAATACCGGGAGAGATGTGTTACAACAGGGTATAGAAAGGCCAACTTAAACAAAAATACAGAGCAGAAGGAGGGGGCAATATTCTGAGGAAAATTATTACATCTCAGAAATTATAATTATAATGTCTCAGAAAATCTCAAAATGTAAATAAATGATGTGAAAGAAACCGCTAAATATTGTGTTTTATGTCACTTTGAAAGGTTTTCCTTCACTTTTCTGACTGGATTTTCATAGATTATTCTTTTTTCTTCTTATATTATATTTTTCTCGTAAACGAACCCTTTTAATGTCAGATAATACATCCTGGAATATCACGCCTCCTCCCCCAGCTTGTAATCCTTATTTCCCTAAAAAAGGCCAGAATACACTGCTCTAAAATCCAGTGGTATAATAATTAAGATTTCCAGTTTGGTAATCCAGCTGGGATCACAGTAGATTTAAAGGTTTCCACAGCAACCGAACCACTCCTGCTTTCACATTGCCAACATAGAAATGTGAAGAGTGAAAAACTGTCACAGGTAGAGGCGGTGCTTTCAAGGACACCAAGTATAAGATCATATTTCATCTCCAACTTTCACTCAAAGTCCTGATAAGGTCCAAAAAGTGACACAGAAAAACATTTTGTTAGTGATGTTCGAAACGTCCTCATGCTGCTACAGAAATATGTGAGAAGCACTGTGATGGGCATAAACATAAAAACAGACAAAAAAGCAGGATAATGAAAATCGTTGAAGAATTAAAGTGGTCACCTCTAGTGTCGTCAAAAATAATGGTTTCAAGGTCCAGTGTTGCAAAAATAATCCAGTGAAGTTCTTACAGTACATCCAGTGGCTACCAACAGAGCAAGTGTAGTATTGAGTGGGATTAAAAACAACAAATTGCTACAAGGACAGAACAGTATCATATCCATCATGTTAAGAGTCCTCACGTTTAAATCTCTTGGGATCAACATTTAAAGTCTTTCTTTTGTATAGATGTCAGTCCTTCATCCAGTGTTCTCCAGCTCTAAAGCTGTGTGTTCAGAAGATCTCACAGTAGCAGGGATCCACCAGTAATACACAGCATGACTCAAAAAGGGGGGGGGGGAAACAACTTACCCTTTGAGCCTTATGTACCTTACAGTGTCATGAGATTTAAGCACTGACAGCTAACTCATACAGTTCACACACAAGTGTTCTCTATATGTTAATACTGGTGCTAAATGACGTTTTACTGGGCTTGGTGTTATTGTGAACATCTGTCATATCTCTATTCTTTTCTGTGTTAAGTGAAGGGGTTGCCTCCCCCTGTGTTCACTCTCCTTTTAGCCCACAGCACATCTGATCCAGCTTGCTTGTGTGTGTGATGGGTGAGGAGATTAGGGGGGGTGGGGGGGTGAACGTTGTGATGGCTGCTCCTGGTTTTCTCCCTCAGAGCTCAGTGGTCAGGAGACCTCTGAGTTTGGCTCCATCCTCCGAGGCTGGCGGCTTTCCCATAGCGCTGCGGGGGGTGGGGGGGGGGGGGGGGGGGGGTACAAGTTCAAAAAGGCTCTGTTAAAAAGGAAAATCCTGGATTCAAAATCTAACTTAGGTAAAAGCACAAATGTATCAAGAGGTCATTACAGAATTGTATACAGTATACTGTATATCAATTAATAGATGATTGTGGATGCAATGATGTGTCCATTACAGCTGGTATTCAAATTACTTTGTAAACTGCTGCTGGATTTGAACGTATAATGATGTCAATGTTTATTAAATAATTAAGGTTATTTTTTAAATATTTAATAATCTCAAAATGTAAAGTAACTCTCCAATGTAGTGGAATATAAAGTAGCATAATATTTAAATACACTATACTTAAATACAGTCCTTGAGTAAGTGTACATTTCACCACTATTCAGTTTGAGTTACTAGTTGTGTTTTACTGCCAGAAGCCGTTAAGTGAGCTCATGATTTCTCAGCAGAGACCAAGCAGAAGTGCAGTGAAGAGCTGACCTCCTGTAGCAGTGGGACTCCAGCAGGGGGCAGCATGCCACCGAATGTACTCTAAAGACAAGCTCCACTTGGGTTTGAATGTGAAGAGTTTTACCTGGCGTTGTTACGTGGGGGGAGGGCTGGGGTGAAAGCTGCTCCCACATCTGGGGGGAGAGGAGGGTTGACCTTAGCGGGGGGGTCAAGGTCGAGCAGGCCGTTAGTAAAGACGCCGGGAGGCTGCATTAGAAGGGGGGGGGGGGGGGAGAAGGGAGGAGGTCATTCTCTACAGAGCCTCTACACCAGCCAATGAGAACAGCGACTAAGCAAGTGCATGTGGAAGATAAACGCTGAGTCATGAATCACCAGTGTCAGGACATTAGAGACATTTAAAAAAAAAAAAGAAGCAATAAACATGAACATTTTTAACTTCATTAGAACCTGTGGGGATAAAGGCAGACGCTTGATCAGGAGAGAAGTTAGACAGATTCAAATCAGAGTGGTACTCACAGCAGTGGTAGGGATGATCCAGCGAGGAGTGATGACAGGTTTGGGCGGCGGCACGGCAGGCAACTGAAAAACAATTCAAATATTTTCACATGTATTAGACTGGTGCAGGAATGAGTCCGAAACCACAACATGAGTTAACGTTTCCAGGTGAACATATGTGAGAAAAATGATCTGTGGTAAAACAAGCTTATGAGATTTGTTGTGAGTAAATGTCAGTAAATACCCAGCTCGCTAATGTCTGAAGCTTTTACATGTCTTAAAAAAGCGATGGAGAAGGCTTATAGAAATGCTTTTGCACTAAAAACTGGTAGCATTGGAATCTTAAAAGGTTCATACACACATGTCTTTCATGAGTTAAGGATATTATCATTTGTAGGAGTTTTACACGAGGTAGAATTGCATCTTACCACAGGGGTTGGATCGGTGAAATCGATCAGGTTGTCAGACAGAGGGGCGGAGCTTGGCAGGTCAACTTCGTCTGCTTTAACCTGCACAATGATACAAACCAAAACATGTCAACACAGAAAACGTAGACACGTTTTTTATTAATCAACGTTTTTACATTTGGTTTCACAGAGGAACTATACATGTGGCATGCAAAATACATCTTTATTAATACGATGTTCCCTCAGACAAGTGCCACACTCTTTATTCAGGATTGCATTATTAAGATCTTTTTAGCTTTTAATATGTTCTGTATAACATATGTACAATTCTAGATGTGTTAGTAATACATATTGTTTAGTAGTAATATGATAATACTTTCTGATTAGCGTTTGGGTAACTGTTTCTAAAGCTTTGGATAGTTTATTGCGGTATGTCATTTTGCATATTTCCATCATTGTTTTAAGACTTTACCTTACATTTGTTAATTAAAGGTCGAATCTAAAGTCCCCAGAGTTAGGGACTGGCTTCAGTAGAAGCCTTCCGAGTAAATCGCCAGAACGCCGACACCTCCTCATCTCCACCGCTCCCATGTTTTCTTTTGTGTTGCCATAAGTTAGTCTCTCTCCGTTTGTGCGCATGCTAATGCGAGGATAATAAAATGGCGGCTTCACAAAACTTTTTGGGAGTTTTACGGGGCGTGGTTTGCAATCCGCCCAGTAGGGCTGTACCCGAATATTCGTTCGTTGACTAACTATTCGGGTTTCAATTTCATTATTCGGTTTTTTTTCTTTTTTCCCCCCTAAATGTATGCTATCAATAAAGGCGAATTGCCATATTCTTATACTATATTTATACTTTTGAATTGCACTGTTAAAATGCGGAAATATATACAATCTCAGCCTGTGCTCCTGACATCGCGTTCACTCACAGTCACGAACGTAAACGGCACGCTTCACCTCGCTTCACCTCGTTTCACACACCTGAACACAACATTCCAAAGACTTCAGCTGTGTGGGACCATTTTAAATTGGACGACGGTAAGAAGAAGGCAGTGTGCCAAATATGCGACAAGAAACTGGCCTACCACGGTGGCACAACAACTCTGAAAAGTCACCTGGATGCTGTAAGTAGTAGCCTAGCTTAGCTTAGCTGTTGTCAAGTTGCCATGATGAAGCTGCTTTATCCGCCGTTTAAACAGTAACGTTACACATGATAAAAACGTGCACTTACTTTGCTTGGAAAATAGTTGCAAGCAAGCAAATTGTTTTTTTATATTAGTTTTTAAATTGTATCCGAATAGTGAAAATAATAGGAGTAATGTGGGAACATCTGGGGCTAAGGCAATTATTGGCATACAGATCGTTCATTTATTTTTCGTTCTTCATTTATTTAAATGTATGTTTACTGTATCGGTAACAAGTATTACACTGTTAGGCCTACTGTTACGGCTATGTTATTACAAGTATTGTTGTTATAACAGAAATATGTGTTTTGTATCTTTGTTTGACTCTTCAGGTTGTAAAAAACGTTATAGACGGAATTTGGAACCAGATTTGGTCCCCGGGCGCTGCACTGCGGCTGGGTTAAATGCAGAGGACACATTTAGTTTTAATGTATGCGAGTACCGAGACAATAAATAAATATAAATCGTAATAGTATGCCAGCGTGTTGTCAGGTGTCTCGGATTCGGAGCGTGTTATGAAAACCGAAAAAAATAAAATGTTATTAAAAAATTTTTAAAAATCTCTCCGCACCGAATATTCGAATATTCGCTGCTGATTACTACCGAATATCCGGAGCCCCGAAAAATGGTATTCGGGACAGCCCTACCGCCCAGCCAATCAGAAATAGGAACCTTTTTCTCCCACGGAAGTGCTCTCTAGCAGGGACTGAAAACTGACGGAAAAGAGGGTAAAAAGGTTCTCATGAACTAATTTTAGTTCCGGATTTTTTTGGTGTGAACACAACATTTCGGAACTATACCGGAACTAAAGTGGGAAAAGTACTGCGGTGTGAGAGCTCTGGGCATGTTGAGAGCTGTGCATACACACAAGGGGAGTTAGTCGGTTCCGTAAGAGCCAGCATGCGGGACCGGGGCTCTGGGATTTGTAGCCTTTCTAGTTGCGTATTTTTCATAGTCTTATATTTCAACAGTTTTACGACAAATTTTTTAAGATTGACAAACATCATGTGTAATTCGTGGCACAATTCTAACGGGATCGAAAGATAATCTTTCTCTCTCCATTGACTTCAATGCATACTTTTTCAGAAATAAGGTCCCATGGGGCGGAAGTAGATGGGCGTGACTTCGCCACTCTATTAGATTACTGACTGTTCAGTTAGGTTTTCAATGGCATTCATACTCAAGCTTTCACTAACAGTAAACACTGTGTACATGTATTCAAAGATTCATGGCTATTATTTCCATGGTAAAAAAATGTAAACGCACCAGAGTAAATAATTCAACTATTAATAATGGTTTTACCTTTGGTGCTGTGGCTTCGCAGACAGGCTCAGAGGGCATCTTGGGGACAGAGGGGTTTACGTCTTCAGCCAGCCTCTCCACACTGACGGACATGAAAAAAGAGAAAGAATAAGCAGACGTATAGATTTATGCTCCACTCCAGAGAGAAAATCCTCACAGCAACCCACACAGTAATAAGTCCCTCAAGCTTTGAAAAAAAACAGTAGCATCACATTTTGCTAGATAATATAGTTAAGGGATCATCTTTCCTGATTGAATGCTGTGTGATTGAGTTATTGATGAATGGCTTCATTGTGTCAGCACAGCAGAGGGGACATTCTCCAGACTGTAGGTCTGAGATAAAGAGGCTGAACAGAGCGAGCGTTTACTGCATCAATGAGCCCGGGGCCTCGGGGGCCTTTTGTGAATTGTCTGGTCAAGCGTCTGCATTTTTGTGTCATCCTACTGTAAACACTTATTGAGCGGAGACGGCAGCAGTATCCAGGCAGAACTCAAGTCATGTGACTCAACACAGATACTCAAACACGCCAACAGATGTCAGCAAAGACCAAGCAGCACATTGGAAGACAACAGATTATTGTGTATTTTATACTTTTATACTCTTCAGATCATTCAATTGAAGTCAAAGCAGGTGGGTGTTGTAATCTCTTTCTTTAAATCCCATCTTCATACCGTTACTTTCTATCCTCCTTCTTGAGATCTGAATGGTCAAGCCTTTAATTTCTTCCTACTCTTAAGGTACCAACAGCTAAAGTAGGTTAAAGGGGCTCCTTTTTAGCTCATTTTCAGGTTCATATTAGTATGTAGTGCCTCTGCTGTGACATGTCTTCATGCTTTAATGTTCTAAAGCTCTTTATTGTTCTCAGACTGCCTGTGCTGCAGCACCTCTTTTCACCCTCTGTCTGAAGCCAGAGCCCAGTCTGCTCTGATTGGTCAACGGCTGAGAGATGTCCCGCCCCTTAGTCTATCACGTACAATCTGTTGTAAAGCTAGCCAAAAGAATCATGTGTTACATAGGGACGTCATCATGTTACGGAAGTCAACAAAGGAGTCCAATGGAGGTGTTTCAGGCAGGGGGGGGTTGAGTGGGACCCAGGTTCGTTCTGCCAATGTGTGAAATCATCAAAATCTTTTGGACCACGTTTCAATTTTTCAGGGAATATGTAATAACTTTTGCTCTTTAGTTCATACAGACACACAGACTGACCTGGCCCCGGCTGATGAGCCCAAGGAGGCCAGTTTGAGCAGGTCCCAGGAGTCCTGGTTGTCGGGGCGACTAACGACAGTCAGAGACGAGTTACTGCCCATCCGTCCCGTACGCACCTTCAACCTGGAAACAGATGGCACATACTTCATTTATGATATATTTTATTTTTCTAATTAATGTGACATTTCAGTATAATATACAGTATATATATATTTAAATAAAACTCTGCTCACATGACAGGTTATAATAAATCATTTTACATTGTTTATTATCTTAAGGATATTTTAATCAATGACTTTATAAATCAAGATTTGAAAGGCGTTTATGGCAAAATACCAGAAAAAAGTGTTGATATCTTTATTAATACTTACATACACAACTGTATCAATTGTAATTTACACATTAATTGTTGTTTTATATTGTAGTACAATATGCAAATTGTTCTTTAACTTCTTATGTTTGTATAATATTTATTCTATTAAATGTTATTTATTTTGTATTTTGCAACAGTCAAAACCTACATTTCCTCCGTCATTACAAAGTATTTTGATATTGAAACAGCGTGTTCCACTGTCTGCCTCGGATACGACCCGGCGACAGGGATTTGCCTGACGGTCGATGAAAGCCTTGCTTGTAAGAATGAGCTGCAGGTGATGTAATGTTTTGAGCTACAGCGATAATCCTCATGAATATTCAGGGGGATAATCAGCTCGAGCAGAAGGGTGTGCGGAGATTGGCTGAGACAATGTGTTGACAGTTGGCATGACTCAGGAAGATGGAGGAGGAGGAGGAGGAGGAGGAGGAGGCCTAATTTCAAGACAATGGAGCACGACTGACAATGGCTTTCTTCCTGACCATGTAGGCTCTGTACTGACTGACTCCACTGTCAGGACCATTTTTAAAAGGAGAGAAGATTTTTCTGTAAAAACTTGAAAAAACAACCAAACACAACATGTTGAACGGCTGAATATGTTTTGGTGGCCTAAGCAAAAACCTGCTCATTGATTTATTTTTAATGTATACATCACTTTCTTTTTTTATTAATAATTATTTGGACACTTATGATAAAACAACAATATGCAAGTTTTTTTATTTTAATAGGTGTGTATAAAGTATAATATGTTTATATATGTTATTGTCGTAGTAAGTTGTTCTATTAAAGTGTATTCTAACATATTTTATTGTGTATTCTATAGATATTTAGCTTTCTGCTGTTATGATACAGTATGTATATATTTAGTGTTTGTGTTTTTTATCTTATTGAATATTATAGCATTTTAAACTCATGCTTATGTGCCTTATAAACATACTGCTGCTGTATCATAACCCATTTCCCAATGTGAGATCAAAAAGGTAGATGTATGCGTTTGATTGATAGACAGTGCTTTGATTAATGAGTGATTCCTGTGTGGGTCATACCTGACCGAGGCCTCCTGCACGTTACAGTTTTTTTCTCCAACAACGACGATATGTTCCTCCAAAGATCCCTACACAGAAGAACAGGTAGAAAGATAAATAGATGGACTAATACAAACATGCATTATTCTTATTTGCACAGATTATTCTGGGTTTTGCCCTTATTTAAAAAAACACAATAATCCTACTAAACTGTAAAGCTGTATTCCCACTTGAACGTTTCCACCGGTATCGTCATTGTGCACATAGCCTCCCTCATTCCTTCAACCACCTTCTTGATAAGGTATGCGTTATATTTATTCACATTTAAAAAAGAGCTGCGGTAAACAGTCATGAGGCCGTGTGTCCGAAACTGCGATTAAACCCTTGATCGAGACACAAGTACTAAATGTGTTGTATACATTCCCAAAGAATGCTCTTAAAAACGAAATATTATCCAAATCTGGCAAACCACACGCCTTGATCAGAAAATGCTTCATACACAATATTTCATAGTAGATACTGAATATGTTATTTGCATGACCCTTTTCAAATTGATAATAATACTGTTCATGTCAAAGTAGTCACTGTTTGAGCTTAAAAGGGTTGTTTTGAAAGTTAGAAAACCAAGGCCCTAGATTAATTCCATTATTTTATACATGAAAGTATCAGATTTGAGTTTAAAAACCATTTAGCAGCATTACAAGTGAAAGTACCCAGCACAAAGAGTGCACTTCAAATAATTGTACCCTCTAACTATCAAAAGGTTATGACAAGAAAATAAGCATGGATAATATCCCTCACTTCAGTTTGACTTTTCACGGATCATATTAGCACCATCTGAATTGTAGGACTAACATTACTGAAAACAGCAAGGCTACAGTGCTTTACAAAAGATTTATACTGTGCAGTTGATTGAAATAACCCTTACATTCAAATGATAAGCCAAAGGGTTAACAGTGCAGACAACGGACCCCTGTTCTAGTCTGACATAGGGATGCATATCGTTGACTTTTTTACGATACCGATACCACTGAACGATACCGATACTCAACCGATACATATCGTGATACTTTGAAAATGTATCATCCCACAATTACTCCCATGAAGCGCTTTACGATATAGTTAACATGTCAAATGAATATTAAATTCAATTGTGGGACTTCTTGGACCTTTTAGTACTGAACAAACAATGAAAAATACATACAAAATATGAAGAAAACCGATTATGGAATATCTTTTATATAACACCCGCCATCAGGTGTGCGGCGTGAATAGCACATCTTGTCAATGCAAACAGACCGTTATAGCACCGTTATAATTAATGTTAAACCTGAGATTCCACTAGAGAACAAATAAATAATAGAATAAAGGTCATGAGATCTCAGCATTGCACAAACAAACAAATCTCATCTTTAAAATCAACATTTGCCTTCACTGGTGAGAGAAAACAAATCCCATCACAGTTCATTTGTGGGACTTTTACCTTTCTAGTATTGAACAAACAATGAAAAATACTTAAAATATGAAGAAAAACAATTATTCAATCTAATTTATAACACCCGCCATCACGGGCCACGGACTCACTTTTAAAATAAAATTTAAAAAAATATTTTTTTTGAAAAGTATCGAAACCGGATCTGATTTCGGTACGGTATACCGTAGCCACCAGTAACCGGTATTTCGGTAATACCGGATACCGGTATGCATCCCTAGTCTGACAGTTGTTCAAATTGTAATAAAACAAAGCATTTCTTTTGATTGAAGCTCTGTTCCTCACCTTGAGAGCAGCAGCCTCGGCCTGTGCTTTCAGGATGTTACTCTTCAGTTCCTCCGGGACACACAGAGGAGTGACGGCAGGACTGCTGCCTGTGCTGTTCAGAGCACACTTCTCCGTCAGCTTCACCACATCCTCCTGTTGAGATGAGAGAAATAGGTGAGGAAAATAGAACTTCTAAACAAACCAGAAGAAATGCCATCACATCCGTACGGTTATTTCTCCATGTTTGTGATACCAGCCTTTTTCTAGAAGAACGACATTGTTTAGTTGAAGTTGGAAATACACATAAATACTTTATAAACAATTACCCACCTGGTTATTCATGGCCATGTTGACATTGATGTTATTTTTCGGGGTAGTGAGAAGCGGACTGGTCTCAAACTCTAGCTGCTTCAGACGGGCTGCTGCTTCTGGAGAAACACAGCCATTAACCTTAATACAACTACATTGTGATATTTCAGAGCATGCACAATAAAACATACATATAACTCTAAGGAAATTACATTTAAATGTTCCTCTTTTCAGTATCCTGCTTTGCTTTACTTCATTGTTTTTATGTATCATTGAACACATCATCTCTGGGGTCTTTCTTTAGTTAATGTTAGTGAAACAATTCTTTAAATAACTGAAGAATGGGAAGCAGTGACGTATTAGAATAAGATGGGAGTGAGTCTGGTGGTGTCAGTGTCTCGTAGTCTGACACAATGTCACTACACTGTATTATCTTGTGAAACACATTCTTCATACATAAAGTGGTTTATTTGAGAGGCTTCCAAGACAAGATTTGTATTCTTTTGACATTTCTGAGTAAAACATTTTCCAATACATTTTCTTTGACGGTCTGAATTTACTTTGTGGGTTTTCTGTACGCTCACCAGCGAGACCCAGAGGATCCTCCCCGGTGGCACTGGGGGGGGCGTAGGAGCCGCTTGCTCCGGCCTCGTCTGTAGCCGTCACCGTGGGGACGGCAGGAGCCCGGAGGACATCATCAATGCACGTCTCCATCAGGTCAGCAATAGGCAAACTAGAGACAGAGACAAGGAGTTAATAATATAAGCATCACATCAACTTGGGGTTTATAAAATGATCATGATTACAAACAGAAACAATGTTGGGAATCATTTAAATGTTAAGACACAAATAAAACAGAATCATTCTGGATCAACAAGCTGCACAACTTACCTGCAGCAGCCATAAGACATAAATGGACTCGGCAAAGATGTCAAAACTGGACCATGATGATGTACAAGGCCACATGTTGGTATTACTTCCCATACACATAGCAACACAATCATATTAAAAATATATATATCTATTAACGGTACACGAAGAGCAGAGACCTCCAATTCACTTAAGCCTGCATTTTTATTCTAAGTTGAGTCCAGGACGTGTTGAGGCTTGTTCAACACGCAAAAACAGTATAGAATAGATATAAAAATAAAAAAAATCAGTGATTTTTGGAAAAGCACCTTTGCAGAGCAAAAATAACCGTTATCCTACTGTTTCCAATTTGTTTTGTGCTAAGCTAGGCTAACAACCCTTTCAATGTTTACAAATAGTGGAAAACATTGCCATTCTTATTGAACAACTGTTTATTTATCAGATTATTTAAATATCCCTTTTGATGCTCCTAGGATGGAACCATTCCCAAAGTTATGGACGCCATCTTCTTTGGTGAGTTCATAAGGAAGGATGTTGCTTTTTATTGCTCAGGGCATTAAAACAACATATCTGTTTGTGTACATGTTCCCAGGATGGAACCAGTTTTTCCAGTTGTTCCAACACCACATCAATGCAGCACAATCCCTATTGTTGCAGTGTTATTGAAAGTGAAACATAACGTGTGCTTTTGTCCCATCATTTGGATCTTCTACAACATTTCATTGGTTCTTTCTTGGCCTATTGGACACTTTCCCATCAAGTTTCAGGAAATCCCGGCCAATATACTTTTACTGAAATCCTGCTGACAGACAACCCAAACTAAAACCATGCAATATATATTGTATATATCATATATTCTAAGATCCATTTGTTTTGGCAAGACAATCCCACAATCCTGAAAATGCGGTTGACAGGAAAACAACAAAGTACAAAAGCAAAGCAGTTACTGTCCTTTCTACCAGAAACATATGAGAATGTGTGTCCAGAGAGAAAGAAAATAACATTTCTGAAGAAGGTTTTCCTAAGAAGCATGATTCAGTACTTGGAAATAAGTCTTCAGAGAAAGCAATAACTTTAGAAGGAAAAAAGTGGTGTAATATCCTCAGAATTTGAAGTGACCCGAAGCGAAACATCCGATACATGGATTACGGTGGAAGCTGTTCCAGCAGCGCAGCACTTATTACCTCATATTTCTGTAGCCCGAAGACACGGTGAAACATGAGAACTATATTACTGCCTATGGAGAACATGAGCTAAAGCACAGCAAACACAAAGATGTGAGGAAAAGTACAATGTGTTGCCTGAGGACTCACAAATAGAATGTATATATAAACACTCCCACATGTTAAGGTATCCATGAAGGAAACGGTGAGGATGCATCCAACGCTTATGTTAGCAAAACACACAATGCATTGTTCTTAATGTATTTAAAGTAATAGGTTACAAAAACAGGGATTTCATTGGGAGATCAATATTTTCTTAAATACCCCAAAAGTCAAGCACTAAGACGAGATAAATTCCCACTGGAGGGAACTTTGGGATGTTAGCCTTTGCAGACCGTTTACATGCACACAAACCTAACACACAACAGGAAAGAGAAAACTCCAAAAAGCACAATAGGGACTATTTAAAGTAAAATTCAATATTCTCACGTTAAATCCTAGTAGCCACCTCATGTGGCTAGATTTTGAATCATATTTATTATGTGTTAAATAGCTTGGGTACAACTTGAGTAACAGCAAAAGAAAGAAGACATCAGTCATTTCTTTGGTTATCGTTCTCTAACAGTGTGTATACAGTAGCATAACGTTATAAAAGTCAATCAAATGCTACATACCTTATCTATATCAAGAGTAATCCTGTCTTTATTCTCAAACATTCAGAAAGATATACATCCTTTGGTCAGAGTTATGTTGTAAACATTAAACTAAACAATACTATTACAAAATCATCTTCATTGGTTGAACTGTGCAATAAAAAAAACTAACAGTGGAATAGTAGAGCTGTACGGTAGGTAAGCATTAAGTGATTCCTTCTACAGACAAACCCAACAGTACCTTAGTGGCTGGGCTATTATAATAACTCCCCCCAACTATGCCAACATCATTGCAGTTGTGTTCACAAATTACAGTAGATAAATAATTTCCATTTGATTTTGATATACTTACAACCATCTTAACGGAGCATCTTAACGCTTGTTTGATTTCTCGGAAGAAGTTGGATGAGAAGGTCGGTGAGAATTACATTCCTGAGTGTTAAGTCCAGGATAGGTTAAAGGCCCTATTATGCTCATGTTCCGGCTCATATTAGTATGTTGTGCCTCCACTGTGACATATTTCAACGCTCTAATGTTCAGAAAAGTCTGAATTCTTCTCATATTGCCTGTGCTTCAGCACCTCTTTTCACCCTCTGTCTGAAACCAGAGACCAGTCTGCTGTGATTGGTCAACCACTTGGAGATGTCCCGCATATCACGTACAATGTGTCCGAGCGCTAGCCAATAGAAGCGCAAGTGTTACATAGTCATTTCACTATGTTACGGAATTAAAAAAAGGACTACAATCATGGCATTTCAGGCGAGGGGGGGGGGGGGGGGGCGGGGGACTTGGGGCGACGGTGGACTTGGGGCGACGGTGGACTTGGGGCGACGGTGGACTTGGGGCGCTTAGCCTTTGCAGACCATTCACTACAAGGAAGGGAAAAACCCAAAGAGCATAATAGGGCTTTAAGGCTAGCTTAAAGCATGGACCAACTGCTTATTTCCAAAAGGCCTCTTCAAGCATTTCTAAAATGTGTTGAAACACAAGAAACAATGTGCAAACTCAATACATTCAGATTCTTTGGAAAAGCACATTTGACAGAGCCAAAACAACTCTGTTGACCTGCTTCAATGGTTTTGGTTTGCGCCAAGCTAGGCTTACAACTTAAGAAATATATTCACCTTCTCATCCAACTTTCATTCAAAACAGAGCAGCAGATCCTTGAAATGTGCAGATCAGATTAAATACAAAATAGAGAAAATCAAATGTTCTTACTAAAAAACAAAACAAAATCACTTCATGAGCGAATTAAAACAGCGAGTGTTTGGAATATTATAAGAAACACAAAACTTATTTGGAGAGAAATGCAATGAGAACAGAAGAGGGCTTAGTTAGACCTTCATGGAACTATGTGACTTATTGTTTCCTTGCAGAGTGGAGTAGAATTCCTAAGCCTGACATCGATACCATTCCCCCCCCAGCAGGCTGGTTTCACCATGAGGGTTAAGAGTGAAGGGCAGAGGACAGAAAGGATGTGTAGAAGGAGAATCAATAAAGTGGTGCAGGGACGAAGTATTTTTGTAGTCAGCATTGCAAGGGCTGGACGAAAAGCATTGGGGTTATTACTATTGGATTTTCTAAACGTGGCAGAAAATAATATCTTTGGCAAACACACTTTTATGATACTTGCACATTTTGTTCGGCAACATAATCTCCATATATTAACAATGCTTTTATGATGTTAAAGTGTAAATACAATTGCCAGAAGTAAATGGCTAATGTTTACATCTACAAACAAACCGTCATCAGTCGCATGTCATGACCGCTAAGCTAAAGAAAGCTAATGTTCGGCATGACGATGTTTGCTAGTCCTCTTTAGCCGCTTTTAAAGACACACACAAGCTTGAGACTTACCAAAGGAGTATTTACTGACATCACTTGTCATAGAATAAACCGTTACATGTATTTAGGTTTGTGTTAACCACAGCCCTTATTTTCTGGCATCCAACCAAAAACGCAGTGAACTGGAAGTGCTAAAATGCTAATTCGTTTCCAGGTTTAAGGACTCATTCCTGCACCACTCTATGGAGAACATAGGAGAAGTAAGAGGAGGAAACAAGGACTCGGAAAGGGATGTGAGAGTCTGAGTTTGTTTGTTTTGAGGAATGTTTCAGTAAATAAGGGACGGCTTCATTCACACCAAATGTCTCCTTCCATGTGGTACGGTCACAACCACAAATACCACACGTTTTGTTCAAGGGTGAGTCCCCGCTGAGCACATTTATCAGTATGCCGTCCATTTCATGTCAGTACAAAGGGTGAGACCGTTGTCTTTTCTTCGGATCTGTTTGACTTCATGTTGGAAGCTTTGATGAGACATATGAGCAGGAAGGGTGGAGGGAACAGGAGACCTGAGGAGAACAGGGTGGAGGGAAGTGGACAAACAGGAGGGGGGTGTAAAGAGATGGGGGGTGAGTGAGAGTGTCGGTACAGTAAACTGGAAAGCAATACTGGCGCGGGAAAGGAAGGGAAGCTTTGAATGAAAACAGCAAAGAGAAGCTGATTGTATGCAAATGAAGGTGGGAGAGATAACAGTGACATACGTCGTGTAACTCAGATATAAAGAAAGACATGAAAAGAGGAACAGCAGAGAGGCAGGAGAAGAGATTTGTGAGGTAGCTGATGAAAAGCTTGGTTCTTTAAAGTGTAGTTCATTGCATATGGCTTGACATTTAGACAACCTTTTTCATCTTTAAAGATTAAAGAAGCACATTCTCACTCCTATCTGGTCAATTTCAATGTTTGATCAGTGGTGCATTTTAAATTGTGATTTATCAGTTTTGGTTGTGTCGAGTCAATTTCAGCTGGTGTTGGTTAGGATTAGGCAACAAAAGTGTTTGGCTTGGTAAAAGATCATTTTGGAAAGAAAAAGGACTTTAGTTTTGTAACTAAATATGTTTCTTACGTAACCGGTGTTAGTTAAATATGTAAGTTGTGTTAAGTAAGTGTTAGGCTTAAGAAAAGATTGTTGTGATATTGGTACATGACACGCGTTCCTGATTTTCTCACACTTAAACGTTTTTTGCTTCAACTGTCTAATAATGATGATGATTGGTTTACATTGGAGTCAGTTAAAGGCCCAGTACTTCTCATATAGACGCTAAAAAGTTCCCCTGTACCAGACGTGATAGCCTCTGACTAAGCGTCAATATGCTGGGAAATAAACTGGGTTTTGATTTTCTATAATTATTTTAGGAGCTCCTTTGATTTTAACATAAGATCATTTCATTGTTTTACTACAACTTAACCAAAATGTTATTTTAGAGGGCATAACACAGCATGAATAAATAAATGAGGTGTTCATGGTCGTGATAAGCTCGGCGTGTCAGGTTACTGTAGAAGACATGTAACTTATGGTACATTTCTTCAGTTACACTGTGCTCTGGTGTGCATTTAAGTGTGCTTTGACAAGTGTGACTTGCACACTTGAGCGGAGTGAAGTGGACTGGGTGTCTCTGGAGCATCAGTGACCTGGCTTTGCACCTCTGGCAGCTGATGGCCTATGTCATTACTGCGTTTATATATTCAGAGCTGGAGGCCCTGAGCCAGAAGCTGTTATTCATGATGACAGCTCCACTGGGAACACAAGAGGCAAGGGAGCATACAGTTTCCCATTTCCACCGTTAAACAGTGACTAACCCAATGATCTTTGACTAGATTTACGGGGGATGAACTTATATTGACCTTTTTAAAATGTTCCCATTTCCTCTTGTTAGCAATGGAGATTAAAATGTGATGAACTTATTCCAAAGGCATTAATGTAAAGTTATCTACTCACTTATTATAATGGCGTGGTGAAGGATATAGAAGTGGAGCAGTTTGCAAGAGAGTGAGGAAAGAGTCAGAGAGAGGGCAACAAACACAGACACAGCACTACATGACAAAGTAATACAGCCGTTCCCTACGACTAGGTCAAAAACATGAAAGTACGGAACCAGTATGATGGGGGCAATATTCAGACTAAGTTTTACATTTAGGAAAAATAACTTGAATCTTTTCTGAGATAAGTGGTATGTTAGTTAAAGAAAAATTATAATTTGGTGTGATAAGGTTGATCCAATTATAGTGGCACATGGTTCCTAGGTTCCCCCTTTCACATTCATCACTTCAATTAAGAGAACATTACATTCAGATGTAATTCCTGAAATATTACCCCCCACATCATGCTTCATAATTGTTTTTATATATTTTTTATATATCATTTGGATTATATTATAAGTATAAAAGGCATCATATCATAATTGTATAGGCTTAAACATATTAGTAATTATTTTCATTTGTGTCATGTACAGTTGAAGTAACACAGACAGAGAGATAGAGAAGATGTAACAGCCAAGGGCTATACAGATGCATGCAGGAACAGTGACACAATGTAATTAAAGAAAGGGAGAAAGGATTGGAATGAGAAAGGTAAGAGCACCAGGAAATAGTCGCAGATATTAGCGGTATAGTCTCTTTCAAAGCATCCTCCTCCTGTCCCCTGTAACTGCTGCCACATTGTGAGACTTTTTATTTATTTATCAGTGTAAACTACTTTTAGTAGTCTTAGAAAAACTTGTTGCGTCATAGCCTTGACACATATATATATATAAATACGGATTTGTATGCCCTGAATGTTGTGTCAATGGAAATGTAATCAAATATTCACATTTTTTCCTGACAACAAAAATAATTATTTCTGTAGCCTTTAGGATTTACCATTTAACCTTCGAGCCACAAATTCTAAGAGGAGGATACAGAAAAAACATTGCAATAGGTCATCGATCTCTCTATGCACGGCTCGATCCAAGGTCATATCTGTGCATCCTGTTTCT
>CALSBZ010000040.1:723050-737478 GCA_943591055.1 Gobionotothen gibberifrons | reverse complement strand
TGAAACACTTAAAAAAGAAAGCACAACAAAAACAGTCAATCAAAACATAAAATTAGACCTTTTAGAATTCCATTGGTCCAATTGGGTTCTGCTGCAAGGAGGACAACTAATTGATATCTGCATCTTCTTAATTCAAGCTGAAAGAATGAACTCCATATAATAGAAACACATGAATAACTCCCTGAATTCTTAGTCGATGGACAGATCGGTAAAACTGAGTTTCTCCACAAAGATGAAAAAGCACCAATCAAATCCTTGTGTTGATTGGTGATATGCTCATATTGAGATATGAGCATATTGGAAATAACTGTAAAAGCCTTTTTTTACACAAGTTAGCCAGCTTATGACATATTGGACCAACACCACCAATTAGTCCAATCACCAACTAAAGGGGGCCGCCCCCCAGATGACAAAAGTCAGCCCGATAACCTCAGGAAAATCTAACACTGAGCATGACAATGTTTCCATGGTGATGCCCTGCCTTAGCTGCCTCCACTTACTGTCAACACATGCAGGCTCTAGCGTAGGGCAAGAACACTCACCCAGCTGAAGAGAAACGTTTCACTTTATCTGATGAGGTTTTGAGGGAGAAGCTAAAAAAAGAGCAACTACCCATAATGACTGACCAAATGAGGAGTGTTGCTGAAAACACCTTAACATACAAAGAAGTAGTCCTCTTACGAGGTCTTCCCTTCTACAGTTCCTTTCTGGTTGTGTTTGAATGCTGATACTGTTGCAACAGATGTCTAGAAATCTAACAGAGCAATGCTGCCAACTGGGTTCTTGTCAATGTCCTATCACTTAGAGATAGATGGATGATACGACAGAAGGATATCCTATATATTTGGGGGATGGGAGACACCAAAGAAAGTTCTTTTTGAAACTTAACACAAGGCCAGGGCTCTGCTGGAATGCATTCAGAAATCAAATCAAATGTTCTTTCAGGCCCACACAGAAACTGACTGAGTTTTTAAAGCATGAAAGCACACTGCTACAAGGTCAATAGTAATACACTTTAACGATTAGGAAGTAAAAAATCCCAACCAACAATGGTGAACAAAAAGAAGAAAGAGAAACAGTGAGAGAAACAGTTGCAGCAGATAACATTCCACTCGAAGAAAGTCTCACCTTTTTTTGCACACAATACTGAGCAGATACGAAGGATAGCGTGTTCATTATTTTAGCAGCTCTTACAGGTAGACAGATTCAGAAATGTTTGACATAGTTGTGAGACTTTCACAATAAAATATGTTCATGCATTCTTGTTCAATAAGCTGGTAAGGAATTCTCAAATGGTGGTTTATTTCATTTTCCACAACTAATTACCACTGCTTAATCTCAACACCTTTACGTAAAAATAAATACCTCTTTTGAATAAGAAACAAAGGGGAAGAAAGTGTTTTGTAGACAAAGCAGAAACATTTGGGGTTCAAACAATATATATGCAGTAATGTTGAGAAAGTAAATTCGCACATCTTCCACTTCATTTATTCTGAGGGTTAGATTTCAAGATAAGGTTGAGTCATAGATACTAGACTAGCCTCACTGGAATGCTGCAGGTTTTCACATGGAATGCCAATGGAAACACATGGTAGCAAAAAAAAAAGAAAATTAGGGGAAGAATATCCAATAATCAAGCCCTCATTCTTAAAAATATAATTAAGCAATAGCTCACGACAGGCCGTGGTATATGGTCATTATATCACAGTTAAGGGGCGTGGTTCGGCCCGACGCAAAGCTATTGCTTTTATAAAACAGTTACCAAGTTTGGCAATATGAAAGAAAAATACACACTCTAATTTAAATAGTTTTTATTAGTAAATAATGATGTTCAAAATAAAATAGTCCCTCCGCTGCCTTCTGCACAAAACATAGTGCGAGGTGGTTGCTATGCAACAACACTAACAGCTAGCGAACATATTAGACACGTTGATCGATTATTTGGCTATTTATTTACATCAATTTGTATGTTGCCGTTTATTGTGCACCTACTGAAAACCTGTCCAGCATCAGTAGAATGGCTTACATGGTTACTTGTATAGGTTGAGGTTGTTCTAGGCTGTTGCTTGGCGTGGCGAGAATATTGCTCCACTTTCTCCGGTCCCCGAGATTCGGCTTCCAGTAGCTCTGGAGAGAGCTTTCAGACCTGTGGCCACTAACGGACATCATTTCTCTGCTTTGTTTCAAGACCCGCATTAGAAAGCTTTTGAATGGTGCTACTTCTCCAGTTGGTCTACCTGCTCTTCACGAAGCTCTGCATGCCGTCGTTTAGGTGCATTTTCTTTCTGGAGATAGGCACTGCTCAATCCACTCCTCCATAGTAAGGCCACCCCGGAAGTCGAAGTTAAGTAACCCCTAGATTCCACCGGGTCCGTCTGCGGCGCGTTACGGTTGCGACGCGGCGTCCGCAAGGATAGCGGCCACTCTAGTCAATGGGTGCTATTCCACCACACGCGCCGCGTTACGGCTCAGAAGCGGCTCAGAAGCGGCCCAGAAGCGGCTCGGTGCAGGGCTCCTCTAAAATTAGGATGAATCCTATTTTTGTCGCGGCACAGCCGTAAGGTAATGTCGGGCAGGCAGGAAGTGGAACGTTCAGAGCATATATAGCATATTTATATATAAATATATATACACACACACACACACACACTAATTTTGCAGACCCTATCCCTCCGTAGTCTTTCAAGTAGGAGGAGAAATGCCAGCGTTCTCCTCCGGTTTACAGGCACTGTGTAAATTATATATATAGAATAATTATGATGATTTTACCACTAAAATACAGCAACACATCTTTGATTCATGTCGTTTATAACTGGGATATTATAATTATTATTAACTTTGTCTGTACAAAGTAGCCTGCCCAGGAAATATGCCCAAATCAACAAAAACTGCGAGCAGACAGGCAAGACGCTCCGCTTCCGTAATGCTTCTGAAACGCGCCCGGTAGGGTATGACGCCGGAGGAGGCCGGACCAAAACCGCGGCGCAGCCGTTACGCGACGCAGACGGACCCGGTGGAATCGAGGGGTAAGGGATAATGTGCAGCGAGGCGGTCATTATGGGTAAAAGAACACCCGACAGGCAGATCAAAAATAGTTGCGTAAAAAGGAAGGTTTCTGCCCCGTTACTTCTCCGCTGTTTTCATGTCCCAGTTTGAAAAGCAAACCGTTTGCTGTTCAGCCCAACTGTATACAGTTAAATCGACTGGACTTCTTTCTGCAGATGTGAGCGTCCTTAACAACGGTCAATAAGTCCTTGCTGCACATTATCCCTTACATGTTTCAATCTTAGTTTCATAACCGTAACGTTTCGTAACCGACGTAATGTAACAGTTGTAACGGTTGTAGCTTTTCTCAGACGCGGAGGGATACTGACTTGTGAAAAGTAACTACAATTCTACCCATGATATAGGCTCATTATATCACGGCTAAAAACCAATCAGATTGCTTGATTTGACTTGTCCGTTTTATAATGTAAAACAACACACGATGCCAAGTTGGTATCGGAGTCAGATAATAGTTGTCATAACCAGCTACCTATTTGGAGAAGAAGTCACAGGTTGAACCGACTTTGGAGAGAACGTAACAGGTGTCACCGTGCAGGGTTTGTTTACAAATGAAAATAAATGAAAGCTCTGTGGGGATCTTTCTTGGAAAAGAATGTGCCAACCAGAAAATGTGACTGCACCTGCCTGTTCAAATAAGCCTTAGTAGATACTGGGCTATAATTGTATAACAGTTAAAGAAAGGCAATTATTTATGTAAAAGAAGACTACAGTAAAAGGTTCTTTCATAAATTAGTATGTAAAAAAAGTATAGGTGATTTTTTTTTCATACCAAAGATATTTGTTTTCCTTCCCAGACACAGAAAGGTAGATAAATAACAAAACAACACCCAGCTATTCTTATTTTAAACATCTGCATTGGCCATTTATTTTAAAAACTTTGCATCTTGGGGGGGAAATGGTGGAAAGACAGGAGAGAGAGTGAAGTTCTGCTCTGTGTCCACTTGGTGATGATGGGTCCTAAATATCATGTGATGCTGTCATGTGAACGAGTGTGTTCCCCAGAGAGGATCATGGCAGGACAGAGACACACACACACACACACACACACACACACACACCTTTAGCTGTCCGGCTTCCACATAAATACATAAACACTGTTGGTTGTGGTTGACACCAAATTGAAGTCCATTACATGACAGTCTATGGCTTTGCATGACTTTGAAAATCATGTATAAGTGTATATTAACATTGCTTTCCAACTAGCAAAATAAGGAACAAGAGTGTTAGTGGGCACAAAAAAAACTAGCTAAATCAGAAATGTAACTTGTTGTTCTAATATCTAAATACTTTTCTTCTGTTTGACCACTGATGTATCGCCACTGTCAGAGATCTTCCTTGACTACTTGCATGTTACCTTGCTTACTAACTGCATACAGTATATGCTCAATTTCCTTATGTAGCCACCAAACTGCTTTGTAACTCTCAAGTTGGTATGTGATTTAAAAAGTCCAATTGTTTTTGGTAACTGAGGCTCAGGAGGTACATGGACGTCCTCTTTTAAAAATGTTGAATCGTCTTCGAGCAAGATACTTAACCCTAAATTGCTCCCGATGGTATGGCCAACATTGTGTAAATCATGAGTAAATGTGTGTGAATGCTAGTTTTCCTAAGCAGGTGGCACCTTGTTTGGTATCGTATCTGCCTCTGTATGAATGTGAATGAAGGTTATGTCTATGTGAAAGCACTTTGAGAGGTCCCAAAGCCTTGACAAGCGCTATATAGCATGCTGCTCCCAACAATCAAGTATATAAGAAAGCACTATCTCAATAGCCGCGTTCACACCGGAGTACTTTTCCCCGTACTTTTCCCCTTTAGTTCCGTTAGTACCCCTTATGTCGCGTTCACACCAAAAAGAGTACTTAGTGCCGGGAACTTTTACCCCCATTTTTAGTGCCTGCTGAGAGATGGTACTTTCCTGGGGGGAAAAAGTGCCCCAGTTCTGATTGGCTGGGCGATTTGCAAACCACGCTCCGTAAAACTCTGCCGCCATTGTATTTGTGGCATTAGCATTATTAGCATTAGCATTAGCCCCGCGCACCAACGGAGAGAGAATAACTTATGGCAAAAAATAAATAAAAATGGGAGCAGTGGAGTGATGAGGAGGTGTCGGCGTTCTGGCGATTTACTCGGAAGGCTTCAGTAGAAGCTGCTGGGAGTCCCAGAAGCTTCTACTGAAGCCAGTCCCCAACTCCGGGGACTTCGGGTGGCAGTATACGCCGTGAAGTTGTTTGCAGCCTGCCAGTAAACCCAAAGCAGAAGAAGACTAAGTGACGTCAGCAGCTCATTTGCGTAATCTTCCCTCAGGGAAAAGTACTCCGGTGTGAACGCGATTGGTACTTAGTGCCCTGGGGTAATAAGTGCCGGGGTAATAAGTGCCGGCAGCACTGCAAAGTACGCGGTGTGAGCACGGCTAATGTTGATGGCTGAAGATCAAAAACATCTGGGTAGTGATGACTAAGCCGATAACAACCAAAAAGGCTTTCTCCTTACCGGCAGGTCCACGCTGACGTCCGTCCCGTCCAGTAAGGACACACGGCAGGTGATGACAGACTTTGCGTCCCCAGCAGCAGGGATGTGCGTTACGGCACGCTGGGCTTCCCGTAACCGACTTTTCTCTGCATGTTTCCGGATGGAGCGTCGCCCCAGCGTCCTGCGCAGGAAACTCAGCATGATGGGGGAGAGGGAGGGTCACACTACCACACCTGTGAGAGAAGATAATTGTGTATTAGTGAACTGCACAGGGCTTTAGAATCGTTACAGATTTAAAAACAATATGTACATTTTGTTTGTCATGTGTATGCTGCGACCACAGAAAAATAAGAAACTGTTTTATTGTTTTGTTAGATAATGCTGTCAATGTCATTTAGCAGCTAGCTAGTTAGTCACAATGAATACCTGACAGAACCTGCAAACAAACAGGTGAGCCCTTTTTTCATATTGGCTATATAGTTAGTTACCATTGCATAATATGCAGGATGCAGAGAAGGCAACCGTCTACTTTGTTCTTAACATTAAGTGTATATTAACTAAATTGTTTGCCTGGCAACCAGTGGTGTAAAGTAACTAAGTATGTATTCAAGTACTGTGCTCAAGTACAATTTCGAGCAACTTGTACTTTACTTGAGTGATTTTTGTACTACCTTGGACTTCTACCCAACTACAATTCAGACTCAGAGGTATATCATTTTTACTTGGATGTATGATGTGAAACATAATCAACACTTGCAACACAATGCTGCATCTTTATCAGCTTTGATAACACTTAAAATGTATCAACAATTATAATCAAAACATATAATATTCATTATTCTGAAATCTTAAAGTATATTTGATGATACTTTAGTACTTTTACTTGAGTAACATTTTCATAGCAGGACTTTTACTTGTAAAAGAATATTCTTACACTCTGGTACTTTTACTAAAGTACAAGAGTATTTCTAGTCTGAAAACAACCTGTCTGACATACACCTAGATACATGTTGGCTGACAGAGTTAGCTTTAATCTGCTAACAAATACAACAATCGGATACTAAAGCTAAGCTAGGTTACATCAACGGATATAGCGTTTTATAAAGTAACTCAGTCGGAAAGAGGAATAATTGACAGCATTACGTCGTATCCTGTTAACATGCATTGCATTATAAGCCCAATTGTTACACTAACTCTGCTTATTAATAATAACGGAAACAGTAAACGATTGGTTGTAAGGTGAGCTAGTGCTAACTGTTAGTTTCAGTGTCATAATGCTAACACTGACTTAACATTAAGATAACGAGAACATATGTATTCGAATGTTTAATTATTTAATGTAACGTTACTGTGTTTCTCTATTCGACGAGTTGAAAAAAGAGGAAAAGATCAAAAGTATTTTGGAAATGTAATTAACTTGACATTTCAATTAATTTGCAAAAAGTAAACTACTATGTAGTACACTTCAAAGATGTGTAAATTCGTTTAGTATTTGTGGTGCACGTCATCCAGAAAAATAAAACGCTGAGAAATGACTGAGCTTTCTGGGCTGCTAAAACCCCTTAAAATGTCTAAAATACAATGACAGGCAAAAAAGATTCTTTATGCTTCCGCAAAAATAATATTAAGTAGTCAAACAAATAAACTATGTAACCCTTGGCTTTAAATTGAACCCAGTTTAGGCCTGAGGTACCTGATGAAAGCAAATGCAACAGGTGTGCGCTTGTTTATAGCAGGAGCTAACCGTTAGCACCGAACGCACACAGTACACTCAAGGCTCCGTCCGTACAAGCGCGTCCCGTTCAGCAAATCAAACGCCGCCTTTGCTCAGAAGGCTGTATCCGACATACACTTGCTCCGCAGCCACTTGTGGATCCGTGTAGGTCTGGATAAAAGGTACTTACAAAAACCTCCTCGCATGAATTCACGGTGAAAGCACGTCCGCTTGCATTTTAGACGACCAAAAAGATACCTAGTACATTTCCATGGTGTGTAACTTGTTTCTCTTTCTTTCTTTTCCCAACTTCGTTACCTCTGCTGGATAATTTTCTCTCCCAGGTCCCAACAAAAAGTAGGAGGCAAAGCTTTCCTCAGGATGTGACGTCACGATAAATCCCCAACAAACACGTAATTAGCATTTTTAAAGCGACACGCCTTTTAGTTTGAGACGGCATGGTTAAATTATGCTTTTTGTTAAATACTTTTAAGTATTAAAAACAACACGCTAAATTAATTTTCCTTGTCGGTTTATATCAAATAAATTCAATGACGCTGTTATTTCTTAATGCATGGCCTGAGAAAACAGGGTTGTTGCATAAAGTAACAATATATGCAGTCAAATATATAAATAACCAAACATTCATGAAATAGGTGTAATTTCATCCAAAACTTCCCGTATTAAGAACATTGGATTTTTCATTATATTTATGAATGAAGCCGCCATAAGATTTTGTCACCACTACTGTTTAATATGATTGTTGCCACTATTGGAGAGCAACACCCCCTTCTGGTTCGTTTGGGAATAAAGGTTTACAAATGTGACTGTATTTTTTACGTTTTTTTTACATGCAATTCCTGCCAGGAGCAGGGATTACTCTTAACTTTATCCTAAATGTCACTACAATAATTTAAACATTTAATGTTTTTCCGAAGCACATCACACCAAAGGTGCAGGTCAAAAGCATTGCCAACAATAAAGGCCCACATCTAACTTATCATGGGTGCTTTTTTATGTACAATATTAGGTAACCATATATGGTATCCCTAAAATGAATGTGGATGGTGTATATCCTGCGCAGTGTTACTCTGCAAAATGCCTACTTATACTGTCTCAAAATGTGGCCCATGCTTTGCCTCAAGTAATCTCATATTAATGCTCTAATATGCGGTTATATAACCCAGCTGTGGTCTACATCTAGGCCAACTTGACTTATTTGAGGCTTATACCTACTTTAAAAATAAGAATTGATAAACCTCCGAAGCATGGCAACTGCTTTTTTTGTGTGTTGAATTTATAACGTTTCAAACGATGTGCATATAGTCCTAACAGTACTAGCCTTGGCTTTATTAGGCAGTAATACCTATTTTTATTGCATCTGGATCAATAATACAATTTTAAAAGGAGGTGGTTAGATAATAAAATAGCTTATTCTATGAGATAATTGACATGATCATAAAACTTAAAGGTTGGTTCATTGTTAAGACTGTGGTAAAGCTGCTTTTTCAGAGATGTGTCCTGAGAATACCAGTTTTTACTCCAAACCTTTTTTTCCTCTTATAAAACCTATTTCTGTCAGTGCATTTGTTTTTATTCTAGGCATTACAGAGATGTTGCTAGACTTAGTTTTTACTTTAGTTACATTTAATTAAAAAACTATTGGAAAAGTTATTCTGTTAATGATTTCAGCACGAGTGCCATCTTTTTCTTCTTCTCGCTGCTCACGCTAACATTTCCAAACCTCACGTTTACAGTGTGGAAAAAGTAAAAGGGATCCGAAGCCACGTCTCCATGCTTTGACAGACAAGCTTTAATTGTTCACAATCAAGCTTATAGACAAAGCACCGTAAAACCATGATACCAGAAAGAAACAAGCAACTGAGGACAAAGGATTTTATGACACAGGTAGGAGTTAACCAAGGGTATAATACGGTAAAACATTTCTCAATTCTTTTGTGATTCATTATATATACACTCGCTGTTATAGATTATTATCTCAAAACAAAAATGGAAATTGCAATCTTGAAATACACACCATTTGTGTCACATTGAAATCATCCAAAAAAAAGGGGATACAAATCAAATGAAAACAAAATCTTTCTGCTCACAAATGATTTTCCCTTTTATTTTAAAGATTTTTTTTTCATATACAACATTGTATTTACAGGGTCTAGTATTATTTACACAAAATTAACAAGTGGCACTGTGTAGTTAGGAATTATTTTCTTTTTTCCCCCTACCGGTCTTATTTAGAAACTAAATAAAAATGACAAATACAATAAAAATGAACTTAACAATGCATTATTTCTCCGACTTATTGTTACTTTTTTTTTCCAGTAGCACTACCTGCCACTCAGCCTTCTACAAAGTGCTGTCCTTTCCCTAACCTGACTACAGCTGTTTTGTTTATCTTTACAAAAAAACAACTAACCCCGAGCCCTCCCTATGTCTGGTCCCCTCAAACTACCTTTGATCAGAACCCTAAACGCACACACAGTACCAATTATGTGTCAACAACGAAAAACTTTGAACACAGGTGGCGGGCCTTGATGTATCAATTATTAACTTTTCACGGTGGGGCCCATGTTTTATGTTTTCCGTTAAAAAAATTCAGTTTTTTTTAAAAATAATTGTTTTATCATGAGCCCTTTAGCGCTAATTCAATTTGATTTTGCCCTGCAGCTGAATAAAAAATGCTAACGGGGCTAAATGTTTTTTTTTTTTACGTCCAATGAGAAACAAAATCGTCAGTCATTCACTGGCTACAAACTCATGGTATTCTGCTCATATTTATCATTTGCCTTGAGAGTGGAAAATAATTTAAAAAAGGCATCTGGGGAACAACAAGAAGAAGAATAGACTGTGGATGTTGCGTAGGCTCTGAGAGAGGGCAGATTGTGAGAGGGCCATGATATAGGAGAGTAGGGCTGCTCGATTAAGGCAAAAATCATAATCTCGATTATTTGGGTCAATAATTGATATCACGATTATTAAAAACGATTATCCATTTACTTTGAAAACATCCATTTATTGGAGAAATGAACAGTTGATTACCCTGAAATTTAAGTATAATTCAACTGAAAAAACTGTTTTAATTGACTGATTAATTGAGCAGCCCTATAGGAGAGTATAACAAATAAAATAGAGAAAGATTGCTTTTGTTGATGTGGCAAAAGTATGATTCAGCTGTTTTGAAATGTTTTAAAAGATACAATTCAGCCTTGTTTATAGGACAGACTTAAAACACTCTCCAAGAATGATGTATTTGCGTTTTTTTGGAAAAACCTTTGATTAGGTTTGTGTCGCTATGGCACAACCCATCATTCCAGTTAACGGACAAGCAGGCTTAGACCAGACAGCTAACAGACTACATGTTAGAAATTGAGGAAGGACAGAGATGTAGAAAAAGATCTGAGAACACACACTCTCACACACTCACAGCAGTAAGGGTTTTCCAGCAGAATCCAATGACAGCAGGTACCAATAAGAAAAAGATCTCAAATGATGAAGAGGCTACACTTCATTCCATACCACTATGTTCAGTTTTACCTGTACTGAGAGAGAAAAAGACTCAATTCGATGCTGGGTTTTGTGAATTAAAAATACAAGTTTTGTCACTCATTAACACATCATCTTGGCACAACATGTGCCTTAAAAATAAAGTACCATTGGGAAAGATTATTTGAAAAACAAGGGAAAATGATTGGGTGAAAGTTGTATTTGTGCTGCTTCTTTGAACTGTCAACTGTTCTCTGGCACACAGACAGATTTAGAGAAACAATAAACAGCAAAGGTCGGTTTAAAGCTCCGCTCCAGTGACCTCTGAACCTTAATAAAACCAAGATTAAAAAAAGTATTAGGTTAGGAAAATTCTTTGGAAAAATTAAATTAATGGATACCTGGGTCATACAAGAACTCAATATTCTGCAAATGTTAAGGAAAGATAAAATGATTAAAATGTTGTTAAATTGTAAGACAAATTAGAGAGGTCAGTGGAGGGAGCCTTTAAAATGTTTACGATTCACACTAAAGGTTGAGATCAGTTCACCGTCAAGTTATCCTAAAATGGAAATACTGATTGCATAAAAGTTTAAGCAGCTTTTAACCACTTCAAAACTAATTAACTAACTGTTTTTTTTTTGTTAATGTTTTTTTATCATTATTTGCGTACCAGGTTCTAAAACAATTAATGTATTGCTAGTGTCTGGCTCAAGGACACTTCAGACAGGGACCCAGATTTTGATTTAAAAATCGAATTGAGTGAAATGTCGATTTGAATAAGCGAAATGAACTGACCTCATCCTTGATTCTTAAGCTTTATCAACCACAGCGGAGGAATTAGCTTAGATTGTAGGTTAGTGAGGTCGAGTGTCTAGGGGGGGCCTCTCTTTTTGATACCAAATCATCTTCCTGTGTTAAATTAGCATTAGCATTAGCATTATGTACTGTGAATGAATGAGTTTTTCTGAAATGTATACTTTTCTGTCCCTGTGTCATTCAGTGGTAGGCCTACAGTAGAGAGAAAAGGTTGAAAGAGAGGTTCCCAGTAAACACCGGCCGCAAGAATAGTAGATGTTCTCCTCCATGGCAAACAAAGGTTGCTTGGCAGCATGTGTTGTCTGTAAAGCTAAAAAAACTCAGCACAAAGCAGAATCAAAAACACAACTTGCCGCGGCATTGAACAAGAGGTGAGATGTCCATCTGCGCTGTCAGGAACTCAGAAAGCAGAGAAAGGTAAGCACAATAAATTAAATCAGGTTTTTTTCCCCCACGAAAAAAGCAAATAAAGAAGTAGTTAGAGGAAGAGGAATACTTTACTACCTACAAATGTAATCAGGAAAGCATGAAGCTCTAGATTCATACAAACAAACATACACATTTCTTTTTTTGTTTTGTTCAGTGGACAGGGTTTGACACAAACTAAAAACACAATAAATACTCTTTCTGAGGAACAAAAGATAAGGTATATCTCTTTATCAGCTAAAAGGACACTAAAAAAAGGCAGGTCCGTCTGGCAGACTCGCTCGGAAGGGGACAGGGCGACCCTTTGCGGAAAAAAAAAACGTTCCATCCATTGGGGTGGCGGCCCTTCCCCTTCTTACTTATGGCACTACAGCAATTCCCCATCCACGTTTTATCCTCTCGTACTTTTCACTCTTTGTAGACTTTTATCTTCACCCGGAACATACAGTATCCCCCTAATGGTACCTATTCAACACGGCTGGGTTCTTTTTATTCTAGCTTGTCCAGTACTTTTACGTTTGTTTGTTTGTTTATTTGTTCGTTTGTGTGTCCTTTTCCCCCCCCCATTTTTCTCAGCGTAAAGTGCAACAGTGCTTTTGTTCTCTCCTCCGGTTGCCTGGCAACTTCCCGGTAACCCCCGGTGACTGCCAAAGGTCAAAAGTTAGGGGTTAGCGGGGTCGAGGACAGGGTTCTCGCTGGTCTCCGTGTTAGCGCTAGCAGCACTAGCGGCGCTAGCGGCACTCGCGATGCTTGCAGCACTCGCGATGCTTGCGACGCTCGGCTCCTCCACCTCGTCGTCCTCGTCGTCCTCTCCGTCTTCCGTCACTTCCCCCACGTCCAGCACCTCCACCTCTTCGTCATCGTCGTCCTCTTCATCAAGACCTTCTTCCAGCAGCTCCACCGCAGACACCACATCCCCGTCTTCCGACACTTCCATCTCTGACCCTTCTGCCGTGTTCAGCTGCTCTCCGTACTCCTCCTCCATCCCGTCCTCCTCCCCCTTTTCTCTCAGCTGGTAGACGACGGTCCTGAACGGTTTGACCAGGCCCTCCTCGTACACTCTCAGAATGGCCTCGCACACAAAGCGGTACTGGCTCTGCAAGGGAGATAGATACACATTTTAGCGCAGGGCTTACAATGTGAGAGCATTGAGACAGAAAAAAGGATGTGTCTATGTACTGGTGTTTGTATCATCATGGCCCTCTGGTCTCTCATGGTCCTGACGGTATCCAGAGGAAACACTGGCTGACCGCACTCCATTAGACACAATGCCGTCTCCATGGTGATCAGAACCCCTGTTCGACCAATGCCAGCACTGGAAACAAGAAACATTTTATTATAATTGAATTAACGTTATAATGAGAAAAAAGTGGCCCAAAATTAATTATCAAATGTTCTCCTGAATCAGAGAAAATTCCATAAAATATCAGAATTCATGACTTTTATTTCACTCTTACAAATGTGTAATAATTCTGCACTAGCAAGAGTCACTTGGTAAACGCAATCATGAAAAACTGTTGTGATAGACACAGGGGCCTTCAGAATGAAAGCATGGTACATGTGCCATCTTTGTTATTTCACTTCTGTGGGTCTATTCTAGTTCAGTTAATCGACCTCAAGCACGCAAAATGGTTGATAACGGGTTCACCTCTTTCAAAAACACAGATAGAGTGAGTATACCTGCAGTGCACCACCATGGGATGGTCCTGTCCGGCCCGTTTTGTCCGCACCAGAGACACAAAGTCCAGGAAGTCAGTGGAGTCGTCAGGAACCCCGTGGTCAGGCCAGGCTAGGTACTGAATCTGGGTAAGCTCTCTCTGCTGTTCACTCTGAACACACACACACACAGAGGAAAAAGACAAATGACTTAATATTATATTTCCATCTTCCTTTCAAAAAGTCTTCTCTATTATTGGAAACACACCTAAGGCCTAAGGCTTCTGTCTCACCTCAGTCAAGACCTTAAGCTGACTAAGTAATGAATAATTCTCAGATATCGCCCATCCTCAGAGCCCAAAACAGGTTATTGTATTTCATGTGGGCGACCTCCGACTCCGAGCTTCTCTCATTGAGCTCTGTGTCCTGGGGGGATACTGCACAGCACCCTGTTTGTGTAATTATGGCCTTTAAACGCGTTATGAAACGGGCCGTGTGAATAACAAACAGTGGGTTTATTTCTTCCGCTCCGCTGGGCCACTTCATGATTCACGTTGTTCTTTCCCATTAAACATCAGATACTGAGGACAAAATCTCTGCAACTCTACTACACAACGTACATTTTATGTTTCTGAAATCAAACAATTAATGTGTATATCAAGCTTTCTCTTGTTTGTTCAATTAAAAAGGGAAAGGAAAACTGTAGCAAGGAAATATGCACTCAGGGAAAAGAACACACACACACACACACACACACACACACACACACACACACAC
>CALSBZ010000040.1:675268-698050 GCA_943591055.1 Gobionotothen gibberifrons | reverse complement strand
CTCACTTCTTATTGACGTGTACACGGCTCCAGGGAGGAATATATGTTCGGTCAATAGCATTCGGTTTAGAGCAGTGGGCTAATGTTGGTATGGCTTTATAGTGCAAGGCCACTGCAGCTCATAGAGAACCTGATCTCTCTGTATGTATTCATCTACATGTGAAATCCATACTGGCTTCAGCTCAGGCTCCTTATAATGATGCTATTGACTAACACGGCACAAACAATACATTGACCTCTCCGTTTGTGATGGTGGTGGATTTCCATACATTGTGTGTGTGCGCTTGCCCTTTATTAATATGAATATTGACAGGAGATCTGACTATATCTCAAATGTACAATTGTATACATGAACAATAGCAACACTTTGCAATCATTGGAGCATTAAAGATGTAGAAGTGTTTGGTGATACAACATTTTTAGGGCTACACACTCTTAGTCCTTAGTCCTCAATCTGGAAAAGATTCAGCATTGTGTTGGTGTTGGTAAGAGAGCTTATTTTCTAATCCAAAACAGAATGGAAAATCTCATGAACTTTCGTAGATGTTACAACAGCGATGCTAACTTTTGGGATGGCCGAGAAGATTACTCCATTCCTGCATTACTATTTCCAAGAAAACCATGAGCACATCGCTGGTACTGTACGTGCATTATTTAAAGGCATGTTTTTAGCATGATTCTTTGTGAAGAAGTATTTTATATACAGATCTATCGATTAAAAAACGAATCAATAAACAATTGTTAGTCGACTAAGAATTTCTTTATTCCAAGAAATGTTTTGTGTGTACGAAAAGTCAAAATGTACTACTAAAAACCGTAATGTCAAGCTTTTCTTATACAAACCAAAATACGTTATATCCAAGAAAGGGGTCACTATTATTTTCACGCAGAATTTGGTCACTTTGTTGTGATCCGTGGTGGCACTTGGTCCGAGCTAACTGAATTAGCAGCCTAGCAGCTGCTTCAAACCGTTTTTCCCAAAGCAAACATTTATCTTCATAATCTGGGCTGGCACTGGGCAAAGGGACAACGTGGACACACAGTGTATGTGAGTGTGTGTGTGTGGGGGGGGGGTGGGTAAAAGCAGTGGTGTCATGATGTTGGTAGTCTGGGCCAAATCTCCTCTCTGACCTATATACTGGAGCAGTACAAAATCCCGTCAAAATATGCCAGAGCGAGGTGGCGGACATAAAGAGGGAGAGAGCGGAAGGGAGAGGTGGGGGTGAGAGAGGGGGGTGTGTGAGTGTGAAAAGAAGGGATAATCAGAGAGGGACGAGGCAGACTAAACAGAGATAAAAGAAAGAAGCAGACTGCATGAAAACAATGAGCAGCAGTGAAAGAGACGAGTGTGTCATTATTCGGATGATGCCGTTAGCCTTTAGCTCAGCGCACACGTCTCCTATATGTTTAGCACATTTCTGTAAAACGCTCAACTGGACAGCTCTCTGCTATAATTTCTGCTATACTGTACATATATTATTTGTTTTCATTTTTCAAAGTTTTATTGTATTTACCGTAAATTCCGGACTATTAAGCGCACCTGAATATAAGCCGCACCCACTGGTCGGTCACCAATTGTGGGTAGCGTGGCGTCTCCGGCTCGCCGGAGAAGCCAGCGCCAGCCAATCAAATCCCGTTTCTGAAAATCTGACAGCTCAAGTCCTAGCCAATCAAACCGCGTCTAAGCTGGGAGAGATATCCCGCCGTTCATTTCTATATTTCAAAAACAGATGGAGGATAAACTAATTATCGCCGTAGCAAATCACCCGGTTTTGTATGACCAGTCCCTATTAACTTACCGGGATACAACCGGAGGAACCGGTTGGAATTTTATATCCAGTATATCCAAGCATAGCTTGCTAGCTATGTTAACACTACGTAAACGGGGCGGGACATTCATGTGATTGGTTGTTGGTTGCGGGGCTCGAATAAAATCCCCAAGCTTCAGACACGCCCAGCTCCAAGCTTTTTTTGAAGCTGTAGTGTAAGCCGCGATGTTCAAAGCGTGGGAAAAAAGTAGCGGCTTATAGTCTGGAAAGTACGGTAGTTTTTTATATTTTTTATTTATAAATATAATTTGTATAATAGTTAGATTTTGGGCATTCTTTTTGTTCTTAATTCCTCTCACTGTGTCTATCTATGCACCATTATACACCAAAGCAAATTCCTTGTACTGTATGTGTAAAGCAACTTTGCAATAAACTTTATTTTTAAAATCTGATACTGATTCTGTAATAAAAAAAACACATTGTCTATTTATATCACTGCAAATAATATGAACATATCACCACAGAGCATAATTGAATGATAATGGCTTTAAATGCACTGGAGCAAACCACAGTGGTTTCATTTAACAGTGTGTGCAGCTAAAAGGGAAGCTAATGAATTGCCCTCCCATCGCTCTGTATAGAGTGGATGCATCCAGGGAGCCATACTCACATTGAACAGAATAGGACGCCAGCAGTGCGGCTGTGTTGTGGGGACAGGGCAATCTGAAACACACACACACACACACACACACACACATTAAGCTTTGAATCAATGCAAAATAGTATTACAGTTATTTTCACATAACACAGTAAATGGATTTTGTTTATGCAGCACTTTCTCCAGTATTTACAGCTCCTCAAAGCGATTACACATATATGCCATCATGTACCCATTCACAAACCTATTCAACAGTAAACATACAGTCGTACATTAAAACACAATCAGATTTCTGCTTTAAAAAAACGACAGGAAAATGAGCACATATTGTTTCTTCCAAAAACAATAATGAGCAAGTTGTCTTTGTTTGTACTTCTGTACATGTGTCTGATGTTTATAATGCATATACTGTAAATATGTAATTCATTGAATACATATTGTAGTCAGTTTCTCTAGTTTATGGCTTTCACGAATGTGTTGTTTTCTTTACATTAGAAGCTTTTATTGAGGTCTTTTTAATGCAGCTTTTTGAAGTGATTACATCAAGCTTTTAATTCAATACATTTTGACCTTACATCACTATATTGATGTATCTGTTAGGATCCTACGATTCGGAAACAGCTGGAACACCAATTATATTTGTGTGGATAAATATGAATCTGCCAGAACGCATCGAGAAGCAAATATAAACGTTATAAATGAATCTTGATTGAATAAAGCTTCAAAGCACTCTACTCTGGTGGCAACCTTTAATCCACAGTATTTAGAGCCTCTGATGAATATCCATCCCAACATGTCTTTATCATATAACTCATACGATAAATACACAGCTGAAGACACACTCACCTTCCAGTTACGATGTCCTGCTTGATCTGAAGATAATATTGGTACCTGGGGGGGAGGGGGGGGGACAACACATGCATTAGGATAAGAGTCCAATGCACCTTTACCTCTGTTTGAATTGAATCCAGTTTCATGTAAAGGCAACTGTGCTTATATAGTATATAGAGTTCAACAATAATACATATGTGTTGGTAGTAGGTCAGTCTATTACAGTGTTTTGTAACTCAGTCTGTTATTTTATATATATATTTTATTTTAGACTCTTGAAGAACGCCCTGTGACAAAATAAATCCTGATCAATGAAGTTAATCTAATTGAATAAGCAGAGGCTTTTAAATCAAGTAAACTAAACTAATTTGCCTTGACAGAAATAATGGAAAGTGGGAAAAAAAGGCTTTTCTTGTAAAACGCTAATAACAAATACGAGGCGATTTACAGTATAGTGTATACCTGACATGAATTAGACACTGAAAGCATCACCCTACTATTAGCTTCCAGGAGCCATTCCTTATCCAAGCTGTCGTTATCAGTCTTGTTTATCCCAGCGTTCCCGTGTACTACACCATCTCTTTGTTACACCCATTGTCCGACAAAGCCATCAGTGTTTTGGTCGTGACTCGAGTGTACAACATGCCCCATCAGCGAATCAGATCCCAGCTCAGCGCTCACTGTTTAATATGAGCTGCATAAAGAGTGTTGATAAGGCTCGGGCTGTGAGGCTGGAATAAACAGCGGGCAGAGAAAAGGCGGCATGACGCCGTGACGCCTCCTCTGCATGTTGTTTGTGCAGAGCGCGCTGCTGCAGACCTTATGTTTGCAGAACTGTGGGATGGAGTCCACATAACGGCCTCGATGCCAAACATACGGGTTCCTTTAATGAGCCCGCGTCAAGAGAGAACGAAGCTCCATTTGTAATGACTGGAAACCAAAAGCTATTGGGATAGAAGCAATATGACCTTGTTTACATCAGATCCCCATTACTTTCGATATATACAGTATACAATATGTTACCTCTTGCTTGATAAGCTACCCATTTGAACTGTGTCTGGACACTTCATTCATCTCAATAAAGCCATTTGAAAAGGACTCAAAAACTAGAATATTATTTAGCGTTGGTCATTCTACAAATTGTTCCTTAAGCAGCAGTCCTACATCTTCCTAAAACACGTATGCATGTCGGGGTTTCATGCTAAATAAGGACACGCATGGAAGTACTTCTGTGTAAAAGGACCACATAGTGAATCAAATGGCATTTAGAGAGTGGATTCATTGATTATATTGATGATGGCATTTTTCATATAACTTTTGCATGCCGTGAATTGTTTTATAAACTCCTACCGCTTGACAGGATTTCCTTCAATTTTTCCGAAACATTGAAACAAGTGGAAACCCATGTAAGTTACCAATGCGCTACACAGGACATAATGTTATCTTTCATATTGAGATCATTTTTGGACGCGTTTCCAGCCTTACTTGTTACCCTTCCCTCCGATAATATTAAGCCTCTTTGGGTTATAATCAGTATAATACAGTGTTTCCTCTGTAAATGAACTCTCTTACCGTGTGTATTCTTCCTGAAGTTTTCCGGGATCTGTTACAAAGAATTTGACTCTGAAGCTCATATTATAGGGAGACCCCCCTGTGGAAAACGAACCAAAAAGGTCCACTGATGAGTGGAAAACAAAACATGGTAAGCTCCTATACTTTAAGAGTGGATTAGTACCACACATTTGAAAGAAGATACAAACAAGTGGAATACATGACTTAGTGTAAAAGTAAGCAAGCGTACATTTCTACAAATGAGTCTTACTCCATGCACTGTGTCAAACACCCAACCCTGAGGTTATTCCTCACTGAATCAATCACTCAGCACAAAAACACAGAGTTGAAACTCAGTTCAATCATTGCTGGAGGACGGCTGCCTTTCTCACTCGGGCTACGTCTTCATTCTTCTACAAATCCTATTACTCATTATTAAAAAAGAAACAAGTTGAAGTGAAGTTTAATCATTGCTCACGGCAGATTCAGAATTTTAAATCATAGAGTGACTTTTGCTTGAGGTGGAGGCTGGATTTGAAACCTTCGCTGGAGCTGGACTAACTAATCAATTGTGAAATTCAAGCAATTACGTTGGACTTGAGTGAACTGCTGTGGTTTTTACGACTTTTTTTGTTCCTGAAAATTAACTGGATTTGTTAGTAGTGGTGGATTTGTTAGTGTGGTGGTGTGTGGTGGATGCCACTTACTTTTCATCTGTTTCCTGATGGGCTTGGTGGGATCGAGCCAGCGCTGTAAAATATTGATTAAGAGACACTTAGAGACACCTTCCATGACATGGTTAAACAAGCTAAATTATTCACGGCTGGCCACAGACACACACACACATCCAACAAATATACTTAACCCTTAGATGCATGAGTGACTGGACCCTACACTCTTCTATAAGTGAATAATATGTGTTTTTATGCCATTTTTGTCATTTTGGTTAAGAAAAATCACTTGTATAATATTTAGTATTATATTTTGGTTCACATTAGAAATATTTTATTTTTTCACAATTTAGAATTTTTTTTTTACATTTTGGAAAAAAACGTTTTGAACATATCGATGCAAAGATCTCCGCTATTCTGAGACCCTCACAGTATTCCAGTCCCTTTCAAAACTCATCTCTTCTCCTCTTGTCTACTCATAGCCAGCCCCCCCCCATCAATCCATGCCGGCTGATCAAGTTTGATAGTCCTATACCCCCCACCCTAACCTTCCCTTATATTGTAAAGCGATTTAGAGTCCCTGAAAAGCCCTATACAAATATAATGTATTATCATTATTATTATTATTATTATTATTATTATTATACTGACAGGTATCAGATCTTGCTGTGTAAAATAATCTTCCTGAGAGGTGTCACTTGTAGTCTGTGTGGTCTACAGTGAATGTATTCCTGACAGCCACAGGTGATAAGAATCAAAGGATCCCATAGAAAATGCATGCAGGTCATTTTTGACCCACTTATGGAAGCTTGGGGTAGTAATACAAAAACTACAATTTCTTAAAATGTATAAAATATACATTTAAAAGGCATGATATCCAAAACATGTTTTTTGAGGAATAGCTGGAATATGAAATGATAAAAAAATGTAATTACAAAGATACTTAATAAATACTTAGTAAATGTACATTCTAGATAGATATTCACACAGTTATAATGTATCTATGTTTATGAGACCGATCTAAAAACAGATCTAAGAGTTCTGCTTTAGGCAAACACTTACTCTAGTGCACACAAACAACACACATTTGAGGTCAATGGATTAAAGGGATACCAATATCCCAAAAACATATTTGTCCTCATACCTGCAGTGCTTTTTATCACTCTAGGTTGTTTTAGTGTGAGTTGCAGAATGTTGAAGATATCAGCCGTAGAGATGATTGCCTTCTTGCTAAAGAATGGAACTAGATGACTTGTGATGCTCAAAGCGCCACAACAAAATACATTTTAAATAATCAACAGGAACCCATCTCTTCAAAAATGATGACACCTAAACTCAAGACAATCCACGGATCGTGCTGTAAGCACTTTCATGTAGGAGCTACTTGTTTTAATCACAGAAGAACAGCCAACAATGTGTCAAACGTACTCATGGACGATAGGATAGAAAGAAAATAGATCCTACATGAAACTGCTCACAACGGGTTTTTGGATTATCATGAGCAACCTGGTCATGATTTCTAAAAGAAAAGATACTGCTGTAGGTTTTTTCACTTTATCTTTTGCCACATCTAAAGTTGAGTGCCTTCCAGTTCCATCACATTTGAGAGATGGAAAACTCTACGGCGGATATCTCCAACAATCTGCAACTCGCACCAAATTGTCAGGATCATCAGGCAGAGCGGTTAGTAGTTCAATCATTTTGAGATAGAACTGCCATTTCTACACGACTTTCAGCTGGCACACACCAATAACACAGGAAGTGAGTTTGAAGTTGAAGCCACTTTTTATATTGGCCAAACGGAAGTATTACTTCCATGTTAGTCCGTGACATCACTGGGCCCCAAAATTATTTTTCCTTTTGGCTTAAATTGCAGAAGAGACATCTGTATATCTTATATTTTGTAATGTAAATCTACACTTGGAAGGCACTAAAAGTTGTTAAAAGTTGCTAAGAGCCGAACGTTTTTTTCCGTCTCTATTTATTTGTCTGAGCAGAGACCGAACATGATGCTTCTGAGATGGAGTGGATTGGAAGCGAGGCTTAAGGCAAACGCAAGTGCTATGGGGCCAATCGATGTGGAAGATGGCCGGGACATACGGGTATTTATGGTCTCAAGAAGAGTCAAGGGATTTCCGCTTAAAGCGCCTCTGAGCACCCTTCATAGGGACGTACGGTGCCTCGCCTCCAATGCTGCATTCAGTTCTCTTTAGACATCCATGGCACACACACATTCTCACAAACACTCTGTAGATTGATAAACATTATACTGACTGGTGCGTCTAAGGACTCATCAGCCAAGTGCAGGCCAAAGTAGTCTCTCTCAGTCAGCTCCAGGTGCTTAAAGACAGCTTCCAACAACACCTGGCCAGGATCCGACTTCTGGAGGGACAGGAAACACACAAGGAGTTAGCATTCGTCACTCGGTAAGAGGTCATCTAATATAAATTAGATATGTTATTTTGTGCTATATTGTAGAGAAGATTGAAACATAATGCAAGAACTCTTCACAAAAAAATCCCTTTTCTCTCCTTAATGATTTAAACGCTTACATTACAAGTTGAGATTCATGTGTGATTCATCCATGTTCAGCCTTATTGAATATCTTTCCAACCACATAGGGAGGAACATACAAGGAATTCTGTTGATGCGTGCCTGTGGGCCATTGTCGCATATTTATCTATTTCGCTACATGGTTTGCTCAGTGACCGTGTAATGCCATCTGACATCTTTCTAGCAATTTAGCGAAGCAATATAGCCCTACATGCATAAGTGTGATGAGCCGCAATGCATTTGTAACCATTAACATATATAGGTGTACATATCAGCTTGTTTTAAATGTGATCCTACCAGCTGTCTTGAAGAAAACTGTAACATAAGGTGACTTGGCTCGATAGGTAAGCATCTGATCGAAATGAACTACATTATAGGAATACTACATACAATGATGTAGCAATCATGATTCCATGTTTGTCCATCATGGAGTCATTTGCACACAGGAATATGGGATGAAGAAATGCAGGTTAGAAGTGAAGATTCAACATTTTGGTGCCTTTAACTAACTAGAAACAGATGTAATGTTTGGGTAAATGCTTTGATGTAAACTGCCATGAGTTTAAAAAGCGGAAGATACAAAAAAGGCAGACATTAACTGCTGAGGAACATTTGGCTTAGAAAAAACACCACAGCAGCGTGGTAAAGGAGTGAAGAAAGAGCACTGAAACCACCGCCTGTCTGCGGCAAAGCTTGCATAAAACTGAAATTGTGAAAGAGGAACATTTAGAGCAGGAGACGGGGGTAATTAAATTCAAGTAAATCAATGGCCATGTGCTTTTACTTGCTCGGTGGTGCTTCTCGATGTATGTTACTGCCTCTCTGAACCCAACAACCAGCCAGCAGGTTTCCTTACAGTGTAATAACAGAAATGATCTTCCGATTTTCACATTCACAACGGTCCTAAGACGAATTATGATTGACAAACACTTCCCTCACCCTCAACCAAATCTAAGCTTAAAGGGGCCCTTTTATGCTTTTGTGGGGTGTCCCTTTCCTGTAGTGTTTGTGTGCATGTAAATGGTCTGCAAAGGGTAACATTCCAAAGTTGCCTCCAGAGGGGGTTTCTCTCCCACAGAACCCCACCACCCAGTCTGAAACGCCTCGATTGGAATGCTTTGTTTACTCCCTTACACTTAACATAGTGACATCACTACGTAACACGTGCGATTCAATTGGCTAGTGCTCGAACATATTTCTGGTTTCAGACAGAGGGTGAAAAGTATGAGAAAAATAAAGACCTTTTTGAACATTAAAACATGTGACCATAGAGAAACCTGAAAATGAGCATACCCCTTTAAAACAGTGAGAATTCATCAAAATCACTCTATAAGAACAGGTCTTATTTAAAATGGATCCAAAAGATACTTTCTGTACCCCTCAACACTCCAAGGAAGCCATAACTGACTTGTCTAAGTCCAAAGACCACATGACATTTTTTTTCTTTTTTTATGATTTATGGCAATGCAGTTCCCTTTAACCTGTAACCATGATATGTTTCTATGTATCTAATGGCGCTTTCACACTGCAGGCTTGGTTTGGTTTGGTTTGGTTTGGCTTGGTTTGGTTTGGCTTGGTTTGGTTAGGCCTTATTAGGCCTGGCTCACTTTAATGCTGCGCTCACATTACAGTTTAGGAGCTGGGGCAGTTACTATAGTAACGCAGTGTAGGCGGAGCCGTGACGTCATCTTCAACGAGCACCCCAGAAAAACAACATCAGCTGTTAGCTGTTAGCACTCAAGCTCACAGCTCCTCATATCTGTTAAGAAACTAGACAAAAGTTATAAACAAGTACAAACCACAGACTGTCTGTGTCATGGTGAATACAGTCGCTGGCTTATTTATGTCTGTATAGGCCGTTGTTGTGAGTGTGTACGGTCGGAGCATATATTGCGTTAGCTTAGCCGATCTCCCGATTTTCCCGGAGAAAAACCCACAGTTTAAAGTGGAAAATGGGAGAACACCTCAGGGAGAGCAACAGAGGAGGGATCCCTCTCCCAGGACGGACAGACGTGCAATAGATGCCGTGTGTAAATCGAAGAGATAATATATTTTACAGCGTAGGTAGACCGAATGTTTGGAAATGCATGTGTCTGTAATAAGAAGATGCATCACGCATTTTAAAAGGTTCTTCGCCTCCCGTCTGTCTGCAGACTTGTCAAAGCATTAATTCATGATTTGTACTAACCGGTATCAGTATGTTGTTACTTCGGCATCATTTTGAAACGTGTATTACAATTAACTCACAGTCAAATATGTTTAGCATATTCCGCCCGGTTGTTGGCCCCGCTTGTTGGCCTCGATAGAACCACAACTCTGTCGGGCCAGAAAAAAGTAGAAAAAGTACCCCCGGGGCGGAACTAGGCCTAGTGTGAGCACAACCAAAAACAGGCCCTGCACGGCTCGGCACGCTTAAAGCGAGCTCCGCGCTGCAGTGTGAATGCGCCACAATAGAGGTGCAGAAAAAATGGGGCCACACGAAAGTACTGTATGTAAAATGTGACAAGAGCAAAGAAATGGCATGACACTGATTTACGTTCAGTAGGTTAACAAGAACTGTTATATATGTAATTATAACTTTTTTCTATCTTTAAACACGAAGCAAGAGGAATGTCTGCGTGCTTTATAAAGGAACATATTTCCCTTTTTTACAAACACTTGGGTGTGTGTGCGAGCAGTCTAGCCGTAATTAAAGACTTTTATGTACATGTTGGGTGTCATACCGTTTATTTTCACTTTCAAAACAAATAAATTGACGTCTTATCATTGCAATGTTACCAGTGGAAAAACAAGTTGGTAACAGTGGCTTAGCAAAAACGGAGGTTGTATAAAGAAGGACTTTCCCAGAGCCTCTGAGAAAAACAAGACGGAGGAATAAGATGAGAAGAGAGACGATGAAAGGCTGAGGAATCATTTATGAAACAGATCATTAATATCACATCGTTTCATGAGAGTAGGAAGGGTGAGAGGATAAACTGTGGGACCACAAGTGGAGCAGAAATTCACACCTGATCCTGCCGCCACTTTGACAGAGGGAGGGAGTGTGAGTGTGTAACTCCATCACAGCTCCCATGGGACTCACGCTCTCACCCACCTCTCCCCTTTCCCCTGGTGACACACTTTTACAGCCCAGCATGTGTGAGTGTGTGTGGGGGAAGGAAAGTTGACAGTTGACATGTTAACATGGCTGCCCTCAAGGGTCACCGGCAGTCTTAGCGTTGTGTGTGTAAGCGTGTGTATGCGTTTGTGTGTGTGTCTGGCTATTTACTGTCAAAGCGTAGTTAGCAGTGAGTCAACACTGATAGCCTCTCTGTGCTAACTTCCTTAAGTCTTAACTATTACTATTATATTTGAGTGTTTTAAAAATATTAAAAGCTGCTTCATTGGAAAATGTTGTACGTGTTGCGTTGTACTGTGGTCGAGAAAATACCACATGTTCGACTGTCATGAGATCGATGGTGTGTAATTGTCTCACTTTTGAAAACAATGTTGAAACCAAAGAAATAAGCTATTCAAACGGAATCTGCTTTTTAAAATATTCGAGAAATCTGCCTAACCTGTTGACCAGAAGATGAATAGTTTAACTGATTAATATTGTCATATTTTTTGCAAGGATATTTTCCCAAAAGGGAAAAGGCATAAATGGCCCTCCAGATAAGGGTCTCTTCCTTAACCGTCGACTTTGGCATCACGGTCTTATCGGAGTCTAAAGCCTCTGTTCCTCTATATAGCAGAAGAGAACTGTACATGTATATGTAAAGTAAATATGTATTAGCAAGTTTTAAACAAACAATGTTTTGGCTATGTCGGCAATTCCACAGCCGTATTTGTGATGCCACACAAAGACGATATCAGCATATATGTTACAAGCCAAACTCATAGTTTTCCCCGTCTAAGCTATGTAAAGGGATTTGAAAAATATTTGCACTGAAAAGGAGTGTCCAGGTGGACATGGCATCAGAGACAAAAAGGTAACATAGTTTATAGGCTATTGGATTAACAAAATAAGTGAAAAGATTGATTAAAAAACAATATCTAAAAAAACAATTAAGATTTTCAATAGAGATCTGCCTTTAGAAAAAAATAAAAGCTGCTCAAAAGTCACTAAAAAGTTATTGTGTGGACAAAACAAATCTGAAAAGCTGTGTAGGGCACTGAAAAGTCCGCCTACTTCCAAGAAATTGAAGACGTTTTCAGAAGTTTGTCTTTTCCTTGCAATGTTTGCGTCATTACTTGTGGGAGTGTTGGATAATGCAGTAGTTTCCCCTGCAGTGCATTCTGACGCCTGTTACTCAGTGTTGTGAACTATATTGAGAGAGAAATATTGTATGTGAGAAAATTAACTCTAACAAGATTAGAACCAACAATATTTTGACCACAACATCTTATTTGTGATGTCTCAAAAAAGGAGATTACAATGCGTCACATCACAAGACGAAAAATGCCTTTTTGAATGTCTAGCATTCTCAGACAAACTGGCAACATATGTTACCCTCTGTGATGATTCATCCAGCTGACTGGGGTCAAACAGACAAAATGAGGAAGTGAGAGAACATGCAACCCTCTAATATAATGTTTTCACATATACATGTAAGGCTATTCATAGACACGAGTCTGAGAGACTGTGTGTCCACTGCTTCCCCTTTGTGTGAAGCAGCTTTTCAAGCTTTATGTGGGAGCACTGTGCACCTTTCATACAGTGATCCCAGAAATACTATCACCACTGTGTGTGTGTTCTGTGTATATATGTGTCTGGTATTATTTGTTTAACTTCTATATATATTTTAATTGTTAATAGTCATAAGATGATAGTATACAAAGATCTACACTTTAGACAAAATGGACCGAAAACCACAGAGCAAAAAAATACACTAAACACTTTTTTTTTATTGCTGCCTTTGCAAAAGCAAAATACATCGCTGAAACTGATCTTCTATATACATACAAGGATGTCCACACACATTCTTTCTCTGTACAAAGACATAAACACCAAACTGTGGCTAGTTCATGGGCTACACACTTCGTGAGAGAGAGTAGCAGAACTCAAACTAAAAGGAGAGACGTACAAATAAATAGAGATAGATAGGGAGAACAGACAACAGAGATGGTAAGAGGAAGACAGAGAGTCATAGAGGAGCAAAGAGCGGAGAAGAGAGAGTGAGCAGGGGAAGAGAGAAAAGGAGTGATTGACGACAAGGTTGTGCCAGACAAACGCTCTTTGTGTTGATCTTCATCAGAGCAGCAGCAACACTCACTGAAATAGTGTCCGTGTGCGTGAGAGCGAAGAGAGAAGAGGAAGATGTGGTGATGGAGCGCCATCAGAGAGAAAGAGTGAGAGAGAGACATGTTTTCTCTAAAGATCTCACAGAAATGACCAATGAAATAGAAGACTAGAAAAGTGAAGTGAACTTGGCTAACACCTGATGACATGGAAGAAGAGGGGGAAGGCTAGGCTAGGCTAAGCTAAGGAAGGAAAGACTGTTTCTATAAAGCTCACACAAAAATAACAAATTAAATGATTTGTATCTGGGATAAACCTACTGAATTCTGGAATAATTAAGTCCTTAAAGAGAGAAAGACAGCAGGGGGCAAACGTATAACTATTTGAAAGAAACGTATAAAAAAGAAGAAGAGAAGTGAGGGCATACAAGTATAGGCACAAGAGAAGCTAACTTGGCTAACATCTAATAGCAAAGAAGAAGAGTGTGAAGGCTAAGCTAATCTAAGGACAAAAAGACTCCTGACAAAAGAAAAAGATCGTAAAAGACAAGAAAGGTGAGAAGCTAACATCTAATAGCGCAGAAGAAGAGCATGAAGGCTAAACTGAGCTAAGCTAAACTACAAATGCTAAGCTATCACAGAAATGATAAATTACCTGAGATACAAATGCTAAATTCTTGAATCCTGAAAAAGAAAAGGGGGAATGGGAGAACAGTTTAAAGAAAAATATATAAAGAAAGAGATCATAGAAGACAAGAAAAGTAAAAGCACAAGAGAAGTGTGTTTGGCTACCATCTAATGGCACAGAAATAGGCTACGCTAAGCTAAGCTAAGGACAACACGATTCCAGCCAAAGGATTAGAGAGAGAGATGTTTCCCCCCTGAAGGTTTATCTAAAGTGTCAGAGGGGAAAAGAGCCCCGAACATCAATCAAATGGACGGACCTAAAATCCAAAGTGGTGCTCGAGGGAAAATCCCATAGGTTTTTTTTTTTATGGCAGGTTCACAAAAGGCGCAGAGTGTGACACATTTATTTCCCCCCTTATTTCTTTCCTTCCACGAATGAATGTGCTGCATGTACGTGTTTGTGTTAAACAATGGTAGAAATTCAGGAATGTGCCAAGCAGCTTGTCCGGACAGGAAGAGAGCTATATACGTGAAGGAGGAGGCATCCCTTCTACCTCTCTACCCAAAACATACTCACACAAAATAATGTGGAAGAATACAACAAACAAGAGACTTAAAGACCAACGTAAATAACTATAGTCCTAATTTCAACCAACAAACAGGCACATTTCAATTCTTTATAGAATTGGAGGGGGCAAAAGGCAAAGAAAAATCACCCAAGAAATGTAGAATGGCCCTAAAAACCGTGTTCCAGGGGGAAATGTGCTCAAGATAGAAAAGATCATGTAATCACCAGAAGGCTTGTATCCGAATCGCTGCAACCCTGACGCTTGCTTTGTTTGGACCTTGTGTTTCGGTTTGTGTTATCATGGCCGATTTGGTCTCTAGTTTTATTTCCATTCAAGTCAATTACAAACCATTTCTGTCGTTAAGGCATGGAGTACTGTATGCAATTTAAACTGAGCTATTTTCACATTATAAACAGCAAATGTATGCACTAATAACGTGTTTTAATCACTCACATTTCAACAGTTATACTATCTTTGAGACTTGTAAGTAAAGGAAATACCACTGGTGTCACACAGACATGTTATTTGTGATGAAACCATTTTATTTTTTGTTGGTAGGCCTTGCAATTGTAGCCCAAAAAAAGCTAGATATATAGTAGCTAATCTATCACTTACATAGTGTAGCTAGTTCACTGGTATTTGTAACCAGAGACTTGTTCAGTTATTCACTTTCAAGGTTCACAGGAATGGCAGTTCAGAAAAAGAAGTTATTCAAAGCCCTTGGTTTAAACTTAGGCAAAGAGTAACTAGCGAAATTGTGAGTGTTCAGAAAAAAGATCTACTGCTCTAATCATTTTTTAAATAATTTCTTATACGTGACATGCATTGGTTTGGTCCGGAGGTCTAATTCAGCAGTAAATGACAGCTGTTTGGCAGGATAATTGATCCTTTACTCATTAAGAGCTCCTTAATTACCGAATAGCTGGATGTGTATGTGCTGTGTCTTGGTCACTATGGTTACTGATGCATGTCACTTTACTCAATAAATCCTGCTTCTGACCCAGCCTTTAGCTTTGTAGAGAGGTGGGTCAGCAGTGGGCTGGGCTTTGATTTGAATTTCTTGTCATTTATCAAGCCTTCACTAGATTGTTGTCTAAGAATACTTCCCATCTATAAGATCATCAGTACAACCACTCCCCCCCCCACCCCCCCACCTCCCCTCCTCCTCCTCCTCCTCTCCACCACGGGTGCCTCGGTTCCCATGACGATAAGTGGCAGCTTCTGGATTTTCACTCTCCGCTAGAATCAAGGCCAGTCGGCCAGAGAGAGGATCAATAGGAGTATTGTTGCGCTCGGGATGGCTTGTCTTTCCAGGAAGTTAGTGCTGCTGCAGGGGTCTGATCAATGACACTGACAGAGGCCGAGTCATTCATTCAGAGGGAGGCGGGGGGAGGGAGGCGGGGGCGTCTGGAGCAGGAAGCAGCGAGGGAGAGATGTAAAGAACCAGAGAATGCAGAGGAGAGATTTTATATAAGAGATTTTGTAAGAAAGTGATCCCGGATAATCCTGATTAGGCGTCCACCAAGAGAACATGACGTACGATGCAAAACAGAGTTCACAAGCATTTTGGATAAATCAATGGGAATAAGGGCTGCAGTGCGCACACAAAATTGCTCAGTTTGATTAGATTAACTGATGTTGAAATTAAGATATGATCCGTGATATAAGAGGAAAATACAATTTTTGACCCATTATCATTAAAAAATACATTAAAAAATGATCATAGTGTGATATTTTTTTTGACCCGAACCAATCAAGGATTTTTTTGCTTAGAATACTGATAATACGTACTCTAAAGACTTAGCCGGGACCTCTTTGCAGCACTTGAAAAGTAATTAAATAATAATTCAGCATTTTGACAGTGCAGCTGATCAAACAGGCTTTTTAAAAGTGTATTTAGATTCAAGTTAAAGGTGGGGTAGGTAAGTTTGAGAAACCGGCTCGAGATACACTTTTTGTTATATTCCATGGAATGCTCTTAACATCCCGATAGCAATGAATATCTTAAGTGCTTTGACAACAAATCCATAAAAAAATGTCATCTGTGGAAGCCGTGGCGCTGTAAAAAGCACGACCAATCATTTTAGCCGGCCCGGCTAAAATAACTGGAAGGCCTACCTGCCTGTCAGCCTTCCATCTGTGCACAAACTTATCTCGTGCCCTCATTGGTCATGTGCGCGTTCGTGTGTGTTGGAGGAGGGGCTCTGTAAGGAAGTGGCAGATTTTCTCCGGCTGTGTATTTTCTAATTCTAGCGCACTCGAGCTGGTTGCTCCAAAATGACCTACCCCACCTTTAAGTAGGAAGATTAAAACATATAAAGGAACATATTATACTTCATGTTATTATACATTCCTGAAACCAACACATCCGGAGATACAGGGTCTTCAGGGGTGATTGAAATTGTATTTTAGAATATAACTAAATCTGTCATTAAATGTAGAGTAGTAAAAAGTGTGTAGTGTAGAGATACTCCAGTAAAGAATAATATTCAAACTTAAGTTCAGAACTCCGCTTAATGTACTTAGTTTTTTCCACCTCTGTTTGGTTCTCACGCGGAATCTGTATCTCATTTATTTTGGTGGGAACCGCAGAAAGAGCAGAAGAACAGTGACAGGAAGTGACAGGAATAACAGCTAAAAGCTTGCCTATGACAAACACAATTGATCCTCTCTCGTCATCACTTCTCCTCTAAAAATGAAACAAAAATAACTTTATTGTGCAACCCCTGTGAAGTCATAGTGTGCATTTCTGTAGAAATATACTAATAGATAAACTTGTTCAAATGCACACACTCTGACACTGACAGGATGTGATCTGTCAGACGGGATGAAATTAGAGGAATTGTGTTTTTTGACTCACAAAAGGGAATTTCCCCTACTCGTTGTGTCAGAATCAAACACACGCCGAGAGACAGACATAAAGACAGATAGAGAAAGAACGTTATCACATGAAGTGACACACGCCTGTAATGTCAGTCACAAGCCACCTAGCTTTGGGCAAAATATAAACACACACATACGGTCTCTCTTTCTCCCCCCCCAAGGTATGGCAGCGTGTGACTGAATGATTTAAAACAAGATAAAGACAGACTGGGCCTCTTTAGCTACTGATGTGAGAACACTACATTTTAACCATTAGGTGTCTTCACATTATAACAGAAATACAATGTGGGATGATTTTTAAATGTCCTCCAGCATGTAGAGACACGCAGAGGCATTTTCCCCACCAACTCTCACATGTATTGAAGGTAGGCTTTAAGGGGAAATGTATAGCAATGGGAGATGTGGAGGTTGTGAGAGGGAGGAGGGGAGCAATCAGTCATGCTTTCATTTCTAGTCTTTTCAGTTTGTGGGTTTCAGGTATGGTAATTGGTGATTATTTTAGGCTCACTCATTTATCACTTATTGAACATCCAAATTATCTTTTACACTGCGTTCTACATGTCTTCTTTGTACGACTTAAAGCTCATGACTACACTGAAGTTGGAAGAATGACTTCCCTACTTCTGAAATGGCCCTATCTAAGAAGAATGTGAATGCACCATGGGCCTTGGAGAATGTCTGAGTGCTATTCTATGTATTATTACCTGGATCTGGGGCATAATTATGCTCTAAACCCAGCACATCATTGGGGGGCTTTTGGGGATGTAGACAGGAAGTGTAATGTTGCCATGGAGCAGGTCAGCTATGGGTTACATGAGCCATTTGGTTTTTTTTGCCTATATTTGTGAACATCTTTGGTAAATTGACATTATTAAAAGTATGCCGGATTACTTAAGCAGTTCATGTTTGGGAAGGGGTGTGTCACAGTTTAAAAAGACGTCATTATATTACATTAGATGTTATTAAGTTGACGATTTTTGTCCAAAGTGACTTTCAGTAAGAGCAATAAACCATAAAGATACAAAATCAGTGAGAAACTTGCAGGTATATTTTCTTTTTTGAAGTCCCTGTAGATAACATGTATTCTTGTATTCTTATGCCATATCTTTTGAAATTCTGTTTGTTAAAACCTAAAAGTAGGATGCTTTCGGAGAGCGGTACTTACGCAGACTTTGAACGCCTGGACGGTGTTGTCCAGCAGCAATATGTTGCACACAACCTGTGTGTGCTGCCTGTCTCGCTCCAGCTCCGACGCCCGGACATTGTAGGATCTGCCAGCAGGCAAGTGGAAGCGCGCGCTCATCACGCTCCTACCAGGGTCTGCAAACAACCAAACACACAAGAGGACTGATGAGTGAGAGAAGCAAGAGGTCAAACAGGAAAAAAGAGTACAAATAAAGCATCATTGTACCAGTCATTGTAATGTTTACATACAATAAGCCCACTTAGGTGAGCTAAAGCCGGAAAAATCTGTCTCCAAACAACACAATAAGCCAATGTACAGAACGCCATGATGTATTTGTCTACCCACTGCCTTAGAGAAGGCAGCCACACAGTGAGGCAAGCCTGCACAAGCAGCAAAGAGCGACTGCTTCATGAGAAAAGAATGTCAATGAGTAGGCAAGCAGCAGATTCCCTACCAGGGGACGTGGAAACTGTACAGCAGAAGAGCACTAAATCACTCAAAAGCCACTATAAAATGAAATGAGGAAAAAAATCTTTGGAAAAGAGCTACAAATGTTTCAATCCTCCATGTGTCATTATGTCAACATGTGATTGTTTTAATAAAAGAGAATTTTGCACAAAATAAAATAGATTTTGGGTCGTGTCAGTTGCGTTGTTTGATACTATTTTGATTATGTTACACAATGGCAGTGAAACAGTGGCTGATTCTGCTTTTCTGCTCATCAGTGGGAATAGAAAACAATAACTCAATCTGAAGCTGCTCCATTTACAACAAACCAAAGCCCCCTTTATTACTGAGACCACATCTGACTGCTTTCCTTGTCTGGCAGATTGTCAACAGCTCGCATGTGGCTCAAATCCAAGTTTACACAGATACATAAAAATGGCCTCTTACACTTTGCAGTATATCTTCATTCTGAAACATAAGAATTAATAATAACTTCTTGTTTATCCAAAAGTCAATGGATGTGACAAACTAAGATTTCCAGTGGGATTTTTAAAGTTGTATTTGTATTGGCATATGCCAAGTATTAGCATTTCATGTAACTTTTTGTAGACCAATTATTATGTATTCCTTTTTTTTGGTATGGGTTGGGTTCGGTACAAACCATTTATAAGTGAGTTTTAAGGGTGCTGGTAGGCACATGTTGTGACTGCTGGCCAGCTGTTTCCACCCTTTTCCAATATTCATGCTAAGCTAACAGGCTATTGGTGCTAGCTTCCAATTTAGCCTACAGACATGTGAGTGGTATCTATCTTCTCATAAAACTGTAAAAAGTAAACCAATAAACATACTTCTGAAAATGTTCCTATTCCTTAAAAATAATTGATGTTCAGTTATTATTCATATTACATTTTGATTGTGTTATGAATGATCAATACTGGTATGTGGTTATGATCAAAGCGGTCTGTCACTGCTAAAGTCTAAACTAAGATCCAATTTATTTCATGAAACAAGCTGAGGAAACACATTGTGACAAAAAGCTCCATGATGTAAGACCCTCCCATGCCAGCTCTTTTTGTTATTCTGTACTTGCAGCTGTGTTTTCAGTATATTGTTGGGTAACATATGTCGCTGCAGTGGGATGTGTGCCCTTCCTGTCCGCCTCCTGCTTCTTCTTTTTTTATTCTTTGGTGATCTGTCTTGACAGGAGACATTATAACCCCACAAGGGTCAGGACCCCGTCATCAGGAGCTGCTGTATTTATAACGATGGCTCTGTGTGAGCGTATATGAGTGTGTGTATAGTATACATGGAGGGCCCACTGTGTCTGAGCGGCTTGTCACTACACATCAGCACAAACCCCTAGGACCACTGGCAGATGGTGTGCACACTGTGGACGTACACACGCACATATGAATGAATGTATGGCTGAGGTCACTGACAGCAGCCTGCCCCGTCACCTACACACACTGACGCTCTACTTACACCAACAACAGGTGGATTTAATATGCCCTGTGTGACTGCATCTTATGTTGTTTCTCACTCAACAATTTAACAAGGGGCAATCTCAAGCACTGCTAAAGTAGGGTCATATGATGTGAGGGAAACCCGGAGCAACTAAGATGGATATCTGTAAATTGCAAATAACTGTTTTATCATAATGCTTCCCTAGTTTATTGCCACCCCTCAAAGCAGTTATTGCGCAAGTCAGCGACAGTCGCCCACATTCATACAGAATTTAAATTATTTTAAAGTCAATTCAGATTGAACATAGTAAAAAAATGTAAATGATAGTGTCCGTCCAAAAAAGAAATCATTACTTTCCCCCTCGGTCGATTTTGATGATTGGCACCTCTTTTGAACCGTTAGAGCCAATAGAATCGAGGGGAAGTTCCTAAATCCATCTAAACATTTCCATTGAGGAGTGAGAGTGATGTGCACGCAGTTTGCCCAAAACCGGAAGCTGGGATGTAGCTATCATAGCAGCTAATATGAAATCTTAGTTTTTGAGGGGCTTTGACAAAAATGGAATGATGGATAATCAGTAATCATTTCAAAGTGACACAGACACATTGGATTAACCTTCAGCAGGGTCGTTTTAATGCCATTGAACACAGAAAACTCAGAAAACAGCAAAGGTAAGACATGTTTGCCGTTTTGGCTCAGTAAAGCTACGTTGTGTGTTGTCTGGGTTTGCCTGAGCTGCCGCTGGTTTTGGTCGCACAGTGGTGATACTTATACCGCTAGAATCTGTGGAATCTCTTCTTTAATCTGATATCTTGTTTGTGCAGATTCGATAAGTAATAAAGTATGTATACCGTGAGTTCTGTGCTAAGTGCGTTACATGTTTTTCACTCAGGGCTAATTAATTTGTTTTGTTTCGGTAAAAATGGTTAATATCGTCAGGTAGCGGAGTTTCTTCCCGACACATTCATAGTTTGTTAAATGTTAAGAAGCCCTCAGACGCTGTTTCTTGCAAGATGTTGCGGGAGCTTAACAGGTTAAAGGTCCCATGTCATGCTTTTCCGGTTATTACCCGTCCCCTTGTGTGTTATGTAGCTTTTTCTGCATGTAAACGGTCTGCAAAGTCACAAACCCTCAAAGTACATCCTGTAGCGAGTACAACTCTAACACAGAAAATACCTGTCTATGCTGCCCCAGAACGCCTCGTTGGAGATTTTTCTTTTTCAATTTTTTTCTTCTTCCTGAGTATAGTGACGTAACGGTCATAGTGACGTACACACACACACTCACTCAGCCTTATCTTTTCTCAGCTGCGGCTCCGCGGGTCTCCACACACACACACACACACTCACATTGTGCTCAGGCTGAGTTCCGCGGTGTCTCGCAGACCCCACGCAGCAACCAGGAAACGATACCAGTAACCCAGCTCACACTGTCCGCTCCTCGAGCCTCACAGGGCGGAGCAGCGAGCCCCGCAACTTCCCGCCAACACGGCACCCAGACCCCACGCAGCATTCTCCTCTGTTTGTCATTACTGGTGTCATTTTCTGGTTGCCAACGCCATTGTAACACATAAACACTGATGTTCCGCTGTAACGGTGGTGGACTCATCAGAACAGAGTGGGCGAGCTGACCAATCAGAGCACACTGGGCTCATATGGAGGGGGGGGCAGGAGCTCCAACAAGCCGTTTAGGACAGAGAGTGAATACACATACTATACCAAGAAATGAGAAACCAATGTGAGTTTGGAACATTGAACAATGTAAATCTATTCTAGTAGACCTCAACAATGGAATTATGATCAGTAGAAATGGCCATGACATGGGACCTTTAAGGTTCATGTTCAGGTTGTGGTTGACGACAAGCACGGCCTGCTTTGGTTTTCTGATAAATTGATCAAAGATAATTGTGATTGGTGGGTCACTGTGCAAATAGATCCTGCATGACACTTACTGGCAACAAATTGTGTATCCAACAAGTCTTAATAGTCAATTTATCAAGCAGCTCAAAGTATAGGTGAAGGGAAAAGGTTTTTATTGGTCCAACAACGTCATGTGACTGACAAAAAAGTTTGAGTACCAGTGTTTATTTTTGCTTTAACACCCAACACACTTGCTGTGGGCATGATGACAGCTAGCAGGTAATATCCAACCAGGCGTGGTGAGATCAATTCTACAGTCTGCCAACACACACACACACACACACACACACACACACACACACACACACACACACATAGACGGACACACACACAGACGGACACACACACAGACGGACACACAGATGTTGATAAACAGCTAGTGCTCCAATCAGATATAAATCTGTAAAGTGACATTTTAAATCCTGCACCTGCTCT
>CALSBZ010000040.1:635653-661132 GCA_943591055.1 Gobionotothen gibberifrons | reverse complement strand
GTCTAGAACCCATTGCTGGTCAAATTGCAAAACACCTTTAGGAAATGGTGTGTGTAAATGTTCGTAGAAAGGCATGTGTTGCTCCATTTCGGGGGATACTGGGAAGGATGATAGTGGTGGAAAGGACAAGCCAAAACACGCACTGGAGCATAACTCTTGAGTAAAGAGTGAGGAGCCAGCTGTACTCACATACCTGAGGAGTGTAAAGGTGGGGGTGGGGGTGGGACTGCAGTGGAGAGGAGTCCACTGTTACAGATGGGGGACGTTGAGGTATAATCATCCAGTTATAGCTTAATAATATGACAAGGAGCAGTGGCAAGCCCGTAGGAAGTACGCTAGGTATTGAAGCACATTTTGGGACAGTTGCCAAATGATGGTTCTACAACTCTGACGCCATTGGTCCCAACATTCCTTCTTCCATTCCTTTTTGACTTGCATTGGGAAAGAGAACTTCTAGTTAAATCTACCACAGTTAAAACACTGGAATAGCCTCTATATGAATGATTAGATCCTAAAAGCTGAGTTATTTTCTTTCAAGGAGAATTATTCATAGGAATAAAAGGGGCCCCGACTCCAATGCTGTGTCTAGTTCTCTTTACACATCCAGGAACAGTGGTAGTTGGAATGGACAGATCTTATTATCTTACCCCAATTCCAGGGGTGAACCAAATAAACAAAAAATGCAATTCCTTGCTTTAGAATATTTTGTATCACAACTTTGCATACTAGCATTGGTACAAAAATGCCTGTATGAAATGAGATTATACCAATGAATCCCAACTTCTAATTCTGCTTCACATATTCCATTCACCGATTGATTTCAATTTGTGACCCCCAAGTCCCATGTGGTTTGCCCACTTGGCCAGCCAACCTTGCCTTCCATTCATCAATTTATCTGCAGGATTGCTGCAACCACCCTTGTAATATCCGGTGTTCATCAATGATCATGTAAATCCTTTAATGTCTTTACGGCGCTGTCGTAATCCAACCTCTGCAAGGCTAGCTGAGTCTCACAGCTCCAAATTCTTAATCTAGCGAGCTCTGTCTCCCGGCGCTGTCAGCATAATCTAGCCGTGCATTTTTCTGAAACTGGGTTAGAACACACAAGTGACTCATAATAGGGCAGATACCGATGATGAATTACAACAGATATGTAGAGCCACTATTCATGTCGCCAAGGCCTAAAGGCTTGTGGACTAGTGGAGTAAAAAGTCAATCCCTCTTAATAAATCCGAACATTTTGAGCTCTTTTGGTAAAGTAGGTCTTGGAAAAAAATTGACCCAGTTGTCTTTAGAAAAAAATTCAACTTCTAACGATACTCCACACTCTGAAAAGTAGATAGCTATAGCTAGTTAGTAAGATCTCCAAGATGCCGTAGACTACATTTAAATATGATGATGTTCTCTACTAATTTGACCACATCTATAACAATTTTAAGAGACAAAGAAGTTATTAGTTTACATTTCAGTTAAAACATGTTTTGCTTTAAGATTTGTTATGGCCATAACATAACATAATATGGTATAATAACTAAGACCTTATTTCTGCTAGACCTAATAATAAGGGTGTTAAAAGTATTTCTATACATCACAATTCTCTCAGGTGTTGTCTGAATCCTGTATTTAACTAGCCGTTTCAAAGCATTTATCTGGGTGTGTGCGTGCGTGCATGTCCTCTCATGGCTGGATTACATGCTGTTTCAGCTAATCAAACCATTATGACTGCCCACTACTCCACCATTACCATATTATGCAATTTTATCTGATTAGCTATGCATGATCCAGATATTAAACTGGGCAGAGAGAGAGAGAGAAAGGGAGGAGATGGAAGAGGTGACCCTGATCTGATGAAAATACGTCAAGAGTGAAATCTTAAAATGGAACAGACTGAGAGCAAAAACCATGACAAACTCACGTTCCATGAAAAAAGGTTCCACGGAGTGTGACGCATGACATATACTCACGAGACCCTTCTGAACATTATAAGCGTGAAGAATCACTGGGATCCATAGGACAATGCTACCACTGTCCAACTGTGAATACATTTAGTTTATTCTTGTGTTAAATAAGGTTTTCTCCCTGCTTGAACTTAAGCCATAGACAACCAACTCACAAGGCCACTGATATTTTTGACCCAGTGTTAACTGGCAGAAACATTTATATTTTTAGTCTGGGCTTAAAATGTACCGTCTTATCTGAACATTCAGGTCTTCCCCTCTGTTTTAATACATGATATAGAGTATACGATGCTAAAAGCCTGACCATGCACTAGGGCTGCACAATCAATCAAAATGTTATCGAAGTTACAATATGGTCCAGTGCAATACCGTTTGCACATTTCTGGCAAAGGCAAAATATGTAAAAATGTCCATGAACAATTGTGGCCCCCAAATGGTACTCTACAGACAGAAGTGATAATCATTATCATTCCTGTGTTTATCGACAATCATACAACAATTGCAATATCAGTCAAAGTAATCACAATAGTTGTGTTTTCAAGATTGTGAAGCACTTAAATGATACAAGTATTATTTACCAATCAAAACTCACTATTAATATGCCGTCAATTGCTTTTTACTTGTTATGGGGCTATCCGCCAAGGCACCTTTGTCCCGGAGTTCTGAAGCAATGTTATCGTGACGTGCACATGGTAAACCCAGCTGTGTTTGGGGCTTGGGAGACTCTTTTTTTCATTTTAGAGTTGTGCCATATCTGCCCCAGCAACAGACCACTAACTACCTGCCTTTCTGGGAGCTATCCGGGAGGATATTTATGTGAATGAATGGTTCACTTAAGGATTGCCAGTCAGTACTGTAGCTCAGGTTGCTGATAGTGATCTAAGGCTAATACCCGCCTGTGGCGAAACTGTTTTCCACCGTGCCGAATTACACCTATTTGTTAAGTATGGCAGATGAATTTCGACTCCCATTTCAGATATTGGCAGTCATTTCTCATCATGTAATTACCGATGCAAGATGCACAAGATTCGAGGAAAACGCTGGCACAAATCGCCAGTAACTTGGCAACGGTTGGGTCGGTGTGCAGCCACTGTTAACAGAAATGGCCGAACTCTGTCTATCAATGGCTCTGCTTACTGCGCTTCCCAACTGCAAATAGGACTGTGAGCCTTCCAAAGGGTTATAATAGAATGGGCAGGCAGCTGGTCCCCTTGGTTAAACATGAACAGGCTGCTCTTTGACAGGGCTGTCACCAACAGTCAGCGTAGGTCACACACAGCCAGCCTGGGCTCACTCTAATAGAGAGGCGGGTCTTATTAGGGACCCTAAAAAGGTAGGTAAGTACCACTCAATTTTGAAACACTCACAAGTTATACCCTTTATAGAGCAATATTAGCAGGTTTGTGAGGTTTTAAACATAGAAAAAACAAGTAAAAAAAGGCATTATTCCTCATCATTAGTTTTCACGTAATATTCATCCAAATTACTGTTGTTTATTTTCAAACTTTAACACGGAAAAAAGGGGAACAATAAGCATGTCCATCTTGGCGTTATGTTTACGTCCCTGCCAATTGGAGCTGCTAATAAATAGTTGTGACTAATGCCATAATTTGTCCAAGAAATAAGTTTGTATCAGTTTTTGTTGAAAGAAGCTTTTAAAACCAAGTCAGACATTTGTGTATGAGGTGAAAAAAGACAACTTGGTAACTAGCATCGACAAAGAGAACAAAAACTCCATTATGGTGACACAAACCAAACGTTTTTTTCACAGCTCTTCTGGCAATGGATCCAAGCCATCTAATGTAAGATACGCAAATGCTAGCATCTTTGAAGGCTGATAATGTATCTTGCCTGCAGCACACAGCCAGCCGTCTTCTCGCCAACACAGTCAGTTGGCACCAATACTAAGCTGTCAGCACTACTGAGCAGCACCATTCTGAAAGGTAGGGAGTGTCCTTTTTTAAATTGAGGCTAACCAGACATCAGGTGTCAGGCAAAGATAGAGAGAAAAAGGAAGAGTCGAAAACTCAAAGCGAAGATGTCAGAAGCAATTGAAAGGAGGAAGTGTTGAAAAGGCAGAAAATCAGAGACAGAAACTGAGGGCCACAAAGAAAATCTAAAACATCTTGCGTACAAATAAACGGTATTCCCCTACTAAAAACAAGTTATTGTATCAAACATAGGATCTTTATGCACATAATGTCCTACACATTCTGTAACATTCTGATCTCCTAGCCCATCCCATAGTGTATACACATCTCAGCCTTTCAAACTAGAACAATGGTTGACCTTTGACTACTTTGCTATGTGGGCTGGTTTATGATGTTTAACCAGGAGAATGCCATCTGTATGCATCTTCTCCACAGGCACAAGCCACACCTGTAGATACACATCTGGAATACTGGCAAGATGATCAATTGGTGGTTAGAGGTCGCCAAATTGGGTATGAATTTGGTGCACCTCATACCTTACCGCATTAACGCTTATCAGTCAGAAATCCTTTAATATTACCAGGGGGAAATTGGTCGAAACAACCTAATGCTCGCACCCATAAACCAAAGTATTAAAAAAAGATAGTACTGCCAATATAACTGAAATATTTAACAATGTTTCACACTAAATAGCTACGCAGGTTCTAGTTGCAACAATAGAATATCATCAAGTGATGCATAAGAAAAGAAAATCTAATGGTAATCGAATTGCTGCCCTGCTAATGATCACCATAAACATGTGTATGACTGTAGCATCTATAGACAAAGGGGCAAGATGTTGTTGATGTCTGTTTTCCATTTGTAGTCCAAGTAGTATTTACCAATTACGTTTCAGTGAGGTTTGTGTTGACAGCAAAGAACGAATTGACCAAAGTTATATCTCAAAATCATTGTTTTTTTTTATTTAAATCTGCATTGAAAGATGACACAATCTGGTCTTGAACGAACTCTCTCAACTCCAACAACATTGTTGCTTCTCAAGTCGCTTATTGGACAGTAAACAATGACTGGCGCACAGAAGAGGAAGTCTTGGCCCAAATATGCGGATATCCACCGGCTAAATCGGAGCCTGCCAAACATTGGCCGTTGTATTTTATCGTCGAAACACCTATTGAAAAAAGGTGGTTTACAATAGATTGTCAGATACAGCAAGCAATGTTGACCAACAGCTTCTCAAACTGCAAGCTGTGTTCCAAGATTAAGGATAATTTAAATTGCTGGACACAAACATAAGGGTATATTAAATGTTGTTTCCAAACAATATCCACGGTTCAATTGAGCAAGTTACATTGGGATGTGGTGATACTATCAACAACCAATTTGCTCCCATTGGACCCCACTGACCTTTGCAAGCAGGTGCAGATTATCCCCATTACCCCAACTACACCTGTGTCTCCTCTGTCTTCCAGTATCCCTATCCCCTCCTCACTACTTCCCCTCACTTTTACAATCTGTTTTCTCTCTATGTTACACACACTTTTGCTGTACACCAAAGGGATGGCAGGTTCAGGTGCGCTGCTCAAGTAAACCAGGGCCATTGCCACAGGCAATTTAATCCTCACCAGCTGAGTCCATCCTCTACAACTCAAGGCTTCTTTATTCGGGAACGCAAATAATTGAACAGTGAAATCCAGGATACTCATCAGCACACCATAAGAATTTATAATATATAAATACATATGATTAAACTGGAAGTGACAAGTAAATGAGACTAAACTTTGCTCTGTCTATTTTTAGTGAAGTTTAAGTGTAGCCTTTATTAACAAAAAAATCTTGAGTCTTCTATCTTTACTCTTGCCGAGCCAAAGAGCCACTGTTGCAAAATAATACTCACTACTAAAATAATACTCACTACTAAAATAATACTCACTACTAAAATAATACTCACCACCACAGCCTAGAATGGTGTCCCATATAAAACATGTGCAACATGGCATTACTAATTCTGTAGATAAGTAATTCAGCTTCAGTAACCATCCGCCTCAGATAAGGATTCCCAAATGTATTCAGGTCAAAGACATCAATTTTTAGGACCCCGATCTGCTTAGTTTTTTGTTTGTATGGATCCATTAAGAAATTGATACAGTATAATGGATACTGTCAAAACAACAGCTAATGTCTAATTTTACAGATTGAAAAATAATCTTTATAAATTACCCAGTGTGTCACGTGGGTAGGGGGTGTGAGGGCTTCTGGTGCCAGATCCCCCCCCCAACCTCACTCTAGGGCTGCTGGTTTTAGAGAAAACTGAACCCAGCTACTGGACTTCATTCACAATTCCTTCCTCTGCTGCACCTTGCTGAGATCCCATTCACAACCAATCGTTTTGCAGTTGAGATGGAGAAAAGGGAAGAAAGAGCCAAGGAGAGAGGGAAAGAGGCTAGACAAAGTGGACAGAGCAGTGTCCATATGATCTCGGCAGCAGACTGGCGAGCAGCAGGCGGCGGAGGAACCGACTGCGACCCAAAAGATGTGGCACGGATGGTGGAGGATTACGTCATCGAAAAAAAAGGAGGACGCTTCATCACAGCAAACCATCACATCCATTACTTCACACCACATAGTTCAGCAAACATAGGTTATTTTTCATCATTAAGGTTGCAAAAAAAGGGATAATGATTGATGCATATGCCACAAAAAGAAGGGTCACAAAAAACAGCTTATCCATATATGTATGGGCCCTCTCGTGTGACATTTATAGAATGTGACATGATGAGAGGTTGTGACAAACGGTGGTTTACCCATCATTTAACAATGAATGACAAAACCCTGCATGGATTTTATTCGAAGCATCTGTTTTGGCTATATCTATGTATGGGGTAAAAGAAACATATTCGCCCAGTCAAACAACACTACCGAGCGAATCACTCAATAAGCACTAATGAATAGCTTTTAGATACGATAAAGGAATGCCCTCTTTAAAGCCACATCCGTAACACAACCGACGCCGCGCTAGTACCATTCAACGCCAACTGGACTCTGTCATTAAAGGGCTTATTGTACTGTATAATGAATGAGCTAATAAGGGCCTATTTAACTCAATTATATTGCCGAATGGAGTGAAGTTTTATTAATCGAATGAAACTATAAATGCATACCAATACTGCGCGCAATGCATTAGCGACTGTTTTGCAGCTCAAGTAAGCAGCGAGATATTGAATGGGCTGAGGAGCAGCTAGCTAACAAGCAAGCTACACAACCTCTGGCTACTAACGTTATGGAATCAAATGTATATTTTGTTTCTTTTTGCGAGGTCCAACTTTAGTAGACATACGTGTAATGCTAAAACGGGACATTTTTAGAAGCCTTGTTCCAATGTTAGTTCGCAATAAAGCCCGTTTTAGCTGTGCAGGGAGCAACTTGGATAAAAGTGACAGCGCTAAGCTAACGTGTGTTAGCTAACGTCAGCTGGCTGTAGAAGCTGGTGGCCTGTGAATGGGTCTTTCTTACCGTCATAAACTGCTCCAGGGGCGTCCAGTTTTTAAGGAATATATGTTTTGCCTTATGAGGAAATGTTTTGTGAATGGGCGATATAGCCCGAACATCCAAGATCAGTTGACCCGCTGCCGATGAAACCCGAGCATCATCACTATCACCGTCTTCATCAGTACTGGGAGTCCGGCGCTGCTTCACACACATCCATCCAGCAGAGCGGGGCCTCCTCCGGGCTCGACCATGCGACTGGCTGGGCGACGACGGATAATCCACAAGACAGGAGCCCCCGCAGTAACCATTGGCTAGACACGGCGACTAGCAGTCATTTCAGGTCGACAGCATGCAAAATATATTCCCACGGATACGTAAAATTGAAGAAAATATGTTCACCGAAAAGGTAACAATTGAACAACTTGAATCGTAAAATCACAAAATAGGCAAATGTTCCGTTTCTGACTTTCCTAACATGAGCCTCTCCGTTGTTGTCAGCGTCCCCTGGTCTCTGCAGCTGCTTTGCCTGCCTGCCTGCCTGCCTGCCTTGCAGCACAGCAGCGATCAGCAGAGCGACGTAATGGCGCAAACCGAGCGCACAGGGGCGGGGCCATAGAGAGGGAGGCGCGCTGTTTGTTTCTGAACGCACCCAGGTAGATCTGTGCCAGAATACAATCCTAAATATCCACACATTTAAATCCATTGAGACCCTTTAAAAATATCACAATGATAGTTATTGATTTTGTTAATCGAATTTTGCTGCCAAAACATGTGCATTATTTGACCACTGGTATTAAGAGCAGCAAAAGTATATAACCTGGTGTATAGAATGTTACTTTATCTTAATATCCCCAGCAACATATAATTGTACATTCAATTATGTTGCAGCGCATGTAAATTATGTGTATTTTATTCCAGATTGAAGAAATTATTTAGTTTTTCCAATGATGTATAAATTAATTAATTAAAAATAGACATCATATAGCTGTTATTTGCTGGTGCACATCCAGTAACTGCCATCCAAATAATTAATACAAAAATAGGTGTATAAAAATAGCAGTTTGCCCATATTCTAATGTGTATTGTGAGATAATTCTGCATACTTTGAATGTATTCTGACAATATTACATTACATGTTACTTGTTAGACACTTTTATCCAAAGCGACTTACATACTCGATACTGTGGACAATCCCCACAGGAGCAATTTGGGGTGAAGTGTCTTGCCCAGGGACACAACGACATGCTGACCACAGTGGGGTTTGAACCTGTGCTCCCCTGATCTGAACACCAACGCACTAGTCCACTGCGCCACAGCCTCCCTTCTTAATATGTTTGTGAATAGCTCAAAAGGATTACCTACATAACAATACAGTCAAAAATAATTGCATTGTTAAAGACACCAGAATGGAATATTATTAGAAAAATAAAGGATTTCATGTTTAAAAAAATGACTTGAATTTAAACTTTAAAGAGTCTTGTCCTTACATGAAACCTTTTTCAGAAGTCATTGTATGACTTTCAGTCATCGCAGTTATTATGAAAATACCTTTTTTTGTTTGTCCTCATTCACTTCAAGTCCAAGCTTGTTCATTCAGACCATATGAATCTGTAGCCCTGTCATTCACAGGACACTGTGAAAGAAAGAGAGAAATAAACTAAAGTAAGTGAGAGTGTGGTAATGTGGGCTGTACTGACCTCAAGTGGCTTGCAAAAGAAATAGCCTACAAAGCAGCTAACAATGGCCCATTATACAGTAACACTGTTGGGCATACAATGGAGTAAGCAGATGAAGCGGAGTGCTGAAAACAAGACAATGAGCCCAGTGTTGGTGATATGCATATCCCAAAAGCCACCTTGTACTCGGGGAATGATGCAGTACTGTGGACCTAAAAACCCACTCCGTTTTTTTTTAGCTATGGTTTTATTGTTTATTTCTTTACTAGGATTTAAATATAGTAAGACCTAATGATAAAAGGGTTTCCTTCGGGGGGGAAATGTCTTTTTTGACATGTTGGGGGAAGAATTTACTTGAAGAATGCAGGGTGCCAAGGCCCACAATGTGCTGCATAATCACAGATCTGGAACAAATTATGCATCTTGCTCAAAGGCACGTCAGAAAACACTAAACCCTAGCTGTCCTGATTTAGGAACAGTCACTCATCTCCACCACTGAATGCTTTTTATATCCAGCTGTTGTCATAATATGCTTCTTCTACTTTTGATTCCTTGACCCTTTAAAGAAAGACAGTGGATCCCACTTAGTGCTTCAGAGTCTACCTCAGGACAATGATGTAAAACGTCAGTGTGTGTCTATGTACAACACTATTCATTATATGCGTTTATATTTAGCTCAGTCCACAGGGTACTAGATTGGAACTGTAATTAAAACAGCAGCGTATCTGAACCTTGTTAATATGCAGACAGACGACCTAAGGGGACTCGGGTGCAATATGATGAGTTCTGAGGCTCAATAAGCTGCATATTAAGATTATTATCGCTAAACAAATTAGCGACGGCCATGCAAATCATGTGAGAGTACATCCAGTGTTACCCTCTTTAAATGTTATTTGAGGCCTGACCGTGAGAGGAATACAATAATGCTGCTGCACAGTGAACTCAATGAACAGGAATAATAGATGGTAAGAGAGCACAGGAAAGACATACAAATATTGCATTTCTTGTAGATTAACTAGGAAAGTACTGCAACCATTTTCATGATGTCTTCTTTAATTATGCATATTATTTTATTTATTATTATAATTTATTTTATTTTGTATGCATAAAATGACTTTTTGTTATCGTTTTCTCTCTTGATCGCTCTTACTCTTGCTCCCTATCTCCTACCCTTAAAAGATAAACGAAATGACCACCACCTGTCCAGTTATGGCCTAAAGGGGCCCTTTAATGCAAATGTTCAGAGTTCATACTTGTATTTGTTGCCTCTACTGTAACAAGTTTAATTGCTTTAATGTTGAAAAAGCTCTTTATTTTTCTCATACTGCCTGTGCTGCAGCACCTCTTTTCACCCTCTGTCTGAAACCAGAGCCCATCATGCTCACATAAAGCACAATAGGGCTCCTTTAATAGTACAGATCTTCTACCTTTATGTAAGAATCCAACGTATTTTCCTCCCCCTGCCATTCATTGTGGAACTAAAGGATGCTTCTTGTTATTCAACACAAGTCACTAACAATGCCATTTATCTGCAGGCAGTTCAAAAGGAAACATTGAGCTGAGCTGCTAAACACTTCAAACTAAAGAGCAAATCCTTGAGTTTGTTTCCTTGAGTAGAAATGTGGGCCAATGATGAAGATCTGCAGAATGAAACCCCTGGTGTTGCATTGACGTGTAAAGAGTTCAATTTTGAGAACAGATCAATTGATTCTAGAATGAGAAGAGGGAAAAAAAGGGCTAATCTTATTTGAAAAATACAATGGCTGGAAACAATGCCCCCGCCGCTGAGTAATCCGCAGAGGTCCAAGGGTTATGGATAATCCCGTGGTCAGAGCAACGTTTCTGAGAGGACATGTTGAGTTTTTTTATATATGTTTTTTAAATGTCTTTTTTTATGCAGGGAATCGAAAAACACAAAAATGACCCTGATTTTAATGGGAAATCTTGCAAATGGATGTCTCAAACCTGGCAAAAAACAAACTAAACTGAACTAAAAATGCATGATTAGAAACAAGTGCAAGCATGTTTTGTTTTTTTCAATTATGGTTGGCTCGACCTGTTTTGCAACTCTTATCATTTCCAGGTTCTAACTATAATATATAGAGCCACATTAGACCCCATTATGCATGACAAAGAATCTTTACATGCCTAGTAAACAACATATTGCATCACATGCTCTGAATAGGGTTCAAAAATGTTTATTTGTACAGTGGAAAACATTTCAATCTAGCTTTTGTTTCATAGAGTAGCCACTTAACAGTGGATGTGGGATGGAGTATTCAATATAAAATAAATTAAAAACCTATTGGCCAGGGTTTTTTGCTTTTGAAATAAGCTCAGGAACAGGAGATGTTGAAGAACTTAATTCATCATTACAGCTTCAGGTGACATCCATTCCCGCCTCCCAGTTATTTTCAAGCGTTCTCCTCCACCAGCAGTTTGAGGATCCCCTGCCTCCTGGCTGTGTACGGAGTCTGTTTGAGCTGAAGGAGGTTGGCAGGAAACAAGTTCCCACTGGGAGCGTACATCTCCACTCCCTTCTGCCCCATCAGGGAGCGCAGCGTCTGGTTTCTGGACAGCATCTTATCGTAAAACTCCACCCCTCCTTGGGCGTAAACGCGTGACACTCCTGCCGCTCTCCGGTCCGAGCTGTTGTCAATCCAGCTGCGCACCGAATCAGAGGCCAGGAAGAAGGACACGGCCCCAAGTCCCAACGCCAGAATGTTCACACCACCGCGGAACAACAGAGGCCCAGTGTGAAGCCCAAACAGCTGCTTCATTAGCACACTGTACACCCAAACCCCCCCCAGGCAGACTGGGGCGACAGCGGCGTTCAAGACGGGGCCCGCGGACTGCAAGCGGGCCACTTCGCGTGCTATGGCGAACTTCTGCGCATCGAGGGACAGCACCAGCGCCTCCTGTAGAGCAGAGCCTGCCTCACTGCTCCAGTCCACCGCTTTGCCGTCGATGAAGATGGTGCGGTTGGTGATTCCTTTCGAGTCATCCGACGTGCTGTTGAAGTTGGCCGGGATGCCAATTTGTGCCCCGGCAGGAAGCCAAGGGACCCCAGCGCCAACAGGATGGAACCCATAGGAGGCGAAGGCGGAGAAATTGTCAAGTGAGCTGATACCGTAGTCCTTTAACACCTATGAATGACAACATTGGAATTTTGTGTTCAAAAAGCAATTATTTGTACATTAGAATGCTATGAAGGCAATAAAGGTCATTTTACTGCCACTAGGCGTGCCGCGATAAAAAAAATAACAAAAGGATCCCAGTTAGGAATCCATTGTTTTTATTTGTCATTTGTTTTACCCGCAGAGGTTAACTTATCTCCAAAACAAACAGACCCAGTGTTGGAAACCATTTAAAAAATGGAATAAAGTAGTTTTGAGTTTAACATTTGATGAAGTACGAGCTAATCACTAAAATGTTCTTAGCTTGTTTCCTGATGACAAGTTGTAAAATAGTGTAGCCCTCAGATATGGCTAGAAACCGGAAAAATTTTAAGTTTCCTTTCCGTAAAATATCCGTCCATTACAGGCAACCAAAAACACACCATACCTTTGTTTAAAATGATAGTATAGAATAATGTTAGGATACACTTATTTAATAAGATATATCACATGGATGTAGTCATTTTTTGATATTTTCACGTGGAAATATGATATTATATCTTTAATATTGTAGATCGCACTAACTCTTAATGTATTGTTTTGTGAATTAAATATTTTGAGTGCTTTGTGATTAAATATTACAAAATGTAATTAAACCGCTCATCATTGTGAGTGCTTAAATGTATTGAAATAAAGGTTTGTATCTCTATTTTTTACTAGCATCAACTGACATAACGGTAATTGCTTGATTGTTGATTTGAATAGTTCAATAGTTGGCATTACAGGGAACTTCTAGATGTAATCGTCTTTAACATATGCACCATTTGCAACTAATTGTACCATTGTACTTAAGTTGACATCTTCTGTTATTGATTGTTATCTTGAAGATGAATTGGACAACTCTCCCTACCTGCTGGAAAACATCCTGGAGCTTTTCAGACATGGTGACCGGCTCTCCTTTGGACCAGGCCTGATAGAGCTGCCGGTAGGTCATGTCGGGGAACATGTGGTAGAACATGTTGGCGCCAAAGACCCCCCCACAGCTCGTGATGAGCAGCGGAGTCCTGTACTTCTGGAGAAGCACCGCATACTTGAGAATACTATACGCCATGTCGCCTCTTTGCTTTCAACTGATTTTGTGTAAGTTATGTTCTGCAGACTTCAGCAGGAGGCATCTGTGAAGGAGGTAGACCACATGTTCATGAGTAAAGAGCTGCGTGTTTTGATAGATATGCTAATTTAATACAATAGAAAGTAGGGCTTCAGAAATATTCAAATTTCTCTCGATTTTGGCTCCCCACAATTTTATGAACTAAGATATTGATAATTTAAATGTGTGCTCCGCTCATAGAAAACATTCATGTTGTACTCAAGTGAAGAACAGTTGTATACAACATATGGCATGACAAAGATTTGTACATTAGCATGAATGTACGAAGTGTAACATGAAAGTCAGAGGAGTGCTCTGATTTAATAAATGACATTTTATTAAATATTTTGTACTTAAAATCAATTACCTGAAAATAAAAACTCAAGTAAGGTACATCAAAATTCGACTAAAGAACAACACTTATTGTAACTTAATGCAGCACCTTCACCCTATAGCAAAATGGTGCATTCAGTGTTGTTCTTTAGTCGTATTTTGAGCTTAACTTGATTTGACTTTACTTTTATTTTCATGCAGCATCATATTTCTACTCCAATTTTTCATGTGAGAATATTTGCTGATTTCCCATGAAATGATTTAATATATTAATTTACTTTTTACTTTTGTATCCGTAACTTGGAATTCTGGGACATTGTGACAGTATTTTACACTTTCTGTTTTTTTACAAACCCATGAGATCTACCTCAACCATTTACACCAGTACAATCCTGCTTTTACATTCATGCACGAGTAATATTAACCTAATAATATACTACATATTAGTATAACAGTTATAAGGGGCATTTTCTGCATCTTTCCTTTAAGGATCTGGTTATTGAAGTGTCAAATGTTGCTAGCAGCAGTGGCGAATTAGAGATAGCATTACACCCCATACAACTGATTCGTTATAGGGATGTAACGTCTCTAAAAACATGAGAAAACACCAGAAACAAGCCCCAGGTGTACTGTAAACCCACTGTTATGCTACAAAATCACAAATGTAGCGTTACATTGCAAAGTAACCTTAGCTTACTATCTTCATAATGATGTGCTTTAACGGCAGCTCACTAAATGAAAACCCAAAAGGCTATAAAAATAACATTGAATGTCTTCATAGCATACACACAATGTCTTATTTACACTCACATGTTCTCCACATCTTTGCAAGGGCAGCTGACATGTTACATGATGATAGAAAATCCCACCCGTAAAGCGGTTTAGCTGTCGACGGTGCTGCACGACAGTTTTACGACAGTGGATCTTTAAGTAAACTACGTGATTTATGTATTTAAAGGCCTTTTTACTAAGCGTCCATGAGCTTTCAGACAGCTGTATTCACACGGAGAATAATGCAGAATAATTAATAAGATACATTAAAATAAATGATAGATTTCTTGTTATGTGAATTAGAATCAAATGAATATTGATATTTGTTTATGTTTGAGCATTAAATCCTAGCACCAGTAATGAACAACTAATGACCATTGATATGAAGGCATTGTAAATAAATAGGGATTTAGTTGTAAAAGATTAACTGTATTTGGTTAGGGAATGATCTTTTCATGTAAACCTCATATTCATATGTAGGTTATGATTTAAAAAAGAACCTGGACATACAAGTGGGCTGTAGGAGAAAGGAGAAGTTCTCCTGCATTGAACGTCAGAGCCTCATTCTCTCACAATCTGAATGCCCAAGAGTTTCCATTGTAAAGATGGAAAGGAAGAAGAACTAACTGACCACAACTATTTAAATCTCTGCATAGTCATGCTTGCATGTGCTGCTGACGTTTTTCACGTGATGTACATTTAGGATCAGTCTAAACATGCCTCAACAAGGTCATTGTCCTTCAATCCAAATACATGTAAACTGTTTATGAGAGCACAGTTATAAAATCATGCTGATGGCACATTGTGAAATGTAGGCCTACTCAATGTCTGACCTTGAGATGAATTAAAAAACTATAGGTTACTTACGTAACCCCAGTTCTCAGAGTAACATGAAGTGAGATGTCTCACTATGGGATGCGCCTCATCCGCGGAGCAAACAGAAGCATCAATCTCATTCCGCCAATCCTAATTTGCAGGTGATCTCGACGTCAGCGTCAGGGAATCCACCCCCTATAAGTAGCTTGCGCTACGACGCATGCGTCATTCAAAATAAGCACCTATTCTCGCTTCACCATAGCAAGGAGGGCCGTCTGGTGAGACATCTCACTTCATGTTACTCTGAGAACTGGGGTTACGTAAGTAACCTATAGTTCTCATTCGTAACACTCCGTTCGATGTCTCACTATGGGATATTGTAGCTCCCGTATTGCCAGACGAGCTTATCTCGAAAATCACCAAACCAACCAGAACTTAACAGGTAGAGCTCTGACTCAACAGGGTGCCCAGCACTGCTCGGGTCACACTGGGAGCAGAGACGTCTAGCCTGTAAAGCGGACAAAAGTGAGCGGCGAGGGCCAGCCCGCCGCTGCACAAATGTTTTGGATGGGAACACCCTTGAGCAAAGCCCAGGATGTAGCCAGACCACGAGTCGAATGAGCACGCAACCCGAAGGTGCCTGCAAACTCTGACTCGTATAGGCCAAAGCAACTGCCTCCACAATTCAGTGGGAGAGTCGTTGCTTAGTAACGGGCCTGCCCTTCTGAGGGTTAGCCCAGGACACAAAGAGTTGGTCATTATGACGAAACTTCTTTGATCTGTCCATATAAGTGCGTAAAGCACGGGCTGGACATAGCAAATTCAGCTGCTGTTCCCCGGAGGGACACAGCGGCGGAGGAAATGCCTCAATGTCAATTGGAGTACACGAACCAACCACCTTAGGATAAAGGTAGGATTGGGCTTCAGCAACACTCTCATTGGCCTGGGGCAAACTAAGTGCATGAAGGATGTACAGATAACGCATGAATGTCACTGACACGCTTGGCGGATGCCAGGGCCAGTAACAGCACTGTCTTGAGCGACAGGTGCTTCATGTCAGCTTCTTCCAGGGGTTCAAATGGAGCTCGAGTGAGCCCATCTAAAACCATTGTCAAGTCCCATAAGGGCACCAGTGACCTGGAAACAGGGAGGAGCCTGCGGGCTCCCTTCATAAAACGGCAGACCAAAGGATGCTGGCTGGCCGTCTTACCCTCAAAGCCCACATGGCATGCAGCAATAGCAGCCAGGTAGACTTTGATCGTGGAGAAAGCTCTGTGTTTTTCAATTAGGTCCTGTAGAAATGATAAAATCACTCCGACAGGACATTGAAAAGAGGTGTGCCCCCTTTGAAGGCACCATTCCTCAAACACCCTCCACTCACAGTCATAAAGAGACCTGGTGGAGGAGGCTCTCGCACTCTGAATAGTGTTTATCACCTCTTGCAGGAGACCCACTATATTCAGATTGTACAACTCACGGGCCTAACGGTGCGTTCTGATCGTGCCTTCGAAAAGAAAAGCTGACAGTGAGCATTTTCTTTTGATGCGAACAGATCTACCGCGGCTCGGCCGTAACGCACTCACAGCTGGCTCACAACCATTGGATGTAGAGTCCAGTCTGCATATAGTGGTACACCTCTGGACAGCAGGTCTGCCCCGAGGTTCAATACCCCTGGTACGTGCGTCGCTCTCAGAGAGAGGAGACGGCCGCAGCTCCACAAGATCAGTTTGCGTGCCAGCATGTAACTGGAGAACGCAAACTCCCTTGTCGGTTTTTATACGATATTGTGGTCGTATTGTCCGTCCTCACGAGGACATGGTGTCCTCTGAGAAAAGGCAGAAAGCGTTTTAGGGTGAGGAACACCGCTAAAAGCTCCAGGTAATTTATGTGCGCCCGCTGGAGGTCTCTGCTCCAGAGACCCCTCACCGGACGGCCTTCATAAATACCTCCCCAGCCTGTCAGACATGCGTCCGTGGTGACCACCTTCCGTGAAAGGACAGCACCCATAGGCACGCCCCGTACTAGAACATTCGGGTGCAGCCAGTGGCGCAGTGCCATTACGCATTTCACAGTAACCATCACTCTCCACGCGCCATGACGCGCGGGGTTTAGTTTTTTAGGGCGGCCACCCAGCGCTGAAACTCTCTCATGTGTAAGCGTCCCAGTCGTACGACCAGGATGGCTGACGCCATGAGCCCCAGTAACCGCAGGCATGATCTGAAGAGAACATGTTTGCGCAGCTGGAAATGAGCGAGACAAGCTCTGAAAGCTTTCACTCTTTCCGCCACAAGCGGGCTGTAAAGGGCACCGAGTTCAGGCGTAAACCCAGGAAGAGTACAGTCTGTGCTGGGCACAGCATGCTCTTCTCTGCGTTTATTATGAAGCCCAGATTGAGCAGGTGCTTTACGAGGACATTTGTCTGCGTAATAGCCTCCTGCTCCGACTGTGCGAGAAGCAGCCAGTCGGCTAGGTAGGTAGCCAAGCGAATACCCTGTTGTCTTAACGGGGCTATCGCGGCTTCCGTTGATTGTACAAACACTCTTGGACTGAGAGACAGACCGAAGGGAAGTACTCTGTATTCATAACAGATCCCCTGAAATGCGAATCTCAGATATTCCCTGTGTGGGTAATATACTGGGATGTGGAAATACGCATCTTTCAGGTCGACTGATGTAAACCAGTCGTTCTGTCGCACGAGCCGCAGCAGAGATGTGTGAGTGAGCATTCTGAATTTGTATCTTTTTAGATATTTGTTCAGAGCCCTCAAATCCAGTATTGGCCGAATTCCGTTCCCTCCCCGCTTGGGAACGAGGAAATACTTGGAATAAAAGCCGCTCTGACTCTGCTCGGCGGGTATTATAGATATAGCCTTCTTTTCTAGAAGTGAGAGAATCTCTCACTCTAGAATATGGGCTGACTCTCCTCGGGTCTGTGAATACAGAATGCCCGAGAAGCGAGGGGGGGGTGACAGCGAATTGGAGTCTGTAGCCCCGTGTTACTGTCTTGAAAACCCAAGCAGACGTTGTGAGCATCTCTCACTGTTTGCTCCTTAGAGCCAGCGGAGATGTCACGTCTCATACCCTCTGAGTCTCTATTTGTTGTGTTATGGGGCCCTCTAGTGTGTGAACACAGTGGTACCCCATTTCAGCAATCCCCACCGACACTGCGCATGCGCGTGACGGTGGTGTTTTTACAACCCCAGCCGGCACTGCTCCTGCACGAGACGGTGGTGGCTTCACAGCCCCAGTCACCACTGTGCCTGCACGTGACGGTGGTGGCTTCACAGCCCCAGTCGCCACTGCGCATGCGCGTGGTAACTTCACAGACCCGTCCAATGTCCGCCTTTTGAGAGAGGCCGTAGCTGCTCTCAAAAGGGGAACAATAGGCGGACTGTTTATTGGTTTTATTGGTTTTTTATTGTTTTTTCTTTCATTTTTTTGAGCTGCGCCCTCGGCCTGAGCCTGGATGCGTCAGCGGAAATGCTTTATAGAGAAGAAGACAACAATAATGTGACAATCATGTGTTTTGTGCACTTGAGGATGCCGTTGAGGCATCTCTCGAGGCAGCGGAAACACATCTGGAGCTGGGGAACGCAGCCTCTGGGAGGTTGGTCAGGTCGAGCCACCTGGCTCTCTCCTGCACCACCGTTATGCCCATTATTTTGTCCGTGGCCTGGACCGCGCAGCGCTGCACCCGGAGGCAATCGTGATCGCTGCGATCTCGTCCCATATGGCCGGCCCAGACTCACTCGCCAGATCCCTGGCGGACAACGCTGTGGCTTTATAGGCCCGATCAGCCAACTTGGACTGTAATCGGTCTGCCTTCACCGGTAGCGTGGGGTTCCTGCTCGGTGTAGTCGCCATCCTCGGGAGGAGGTGAGCTGCCACCAGCGGTTCCATCGGCGGTATGCGGAGCAGGCCGAGCCTCTCCATACCGTCACAGTTCAGGGAGGAGGCACCCTGGATTGGGGCCTTACTGCTAAAGGGCCGGTCTCTCCAGGAGACCGACACCTCGTCCAGCAACTCCGGGAAGACTGGAAGGAGTTGCCTCTTTCTCCTCGCTGCTTGGGGTAACTTCCCCTCGTAGCGGGACCTAGAGGTCTCCTTGGCCATTTCAGGCCATGGAATGTCTAGCCTGGACGCGGCCTGCAGGTCCACGCTCAGGCAGGTCCACGCTCAGACAGGGCGAAGCTGGTGTGCTATCGCCCGGGGGAGCAGCCATCACTCCCGGCATTGCAGCTGGAGCTGATGGCGTGAAGAAACCTTCTTCCTGCTCATCCGAGTCAGAGAGTAGGAACTCAGAGGTATCCTCTTCGTTCTCCACGCATTCCGACTCCAGGATATCATCCGCGAGCGCGGCCATGGTGAGGTCCAGCTGGGAGCCCCAGCTTGGTGTAGCATGGGGTCCCAATCTCACGTCTCTAGCCGCTACCGAGTTCCAGCCTGACACAGGGCGGGACTCTGGTTTTGCAGCTGCCGCTGTTGATGAGCCCCAGACCGACACAGTGCGGTGTTCAATCTTAGCGGTGGACGCCCTTGTGTCCTGATAGCCATCCGGCGCATCATTGTACATGAGGAGGTCCCTTCTCGACAAGCTAGATTGGCTTGCTAGCCGTCGGCGGAGGCTCTTTCGGGTGAAGCGGGAGCAATGTCCGCACGAGCTGGGGTTGTCAATAGCCTCCTGGGCGTGTTCCAGCCCGAGGCAGGACGAGCAGACCTGGTGTGTGTCTGTGCCTGAAATGTTCAACCCGCAGTCGCAGAGCCGAGCAACCGAGTTCCTGGCTCCTCTGATGTGAGGAAGAGAGGCGTCCATCTTGCTCGCCGTGGAGAGGACCCGCTCGTAACAGGAAAGTTGCCGAGGGAAAACATCTTCCAACCCGTCCTTATCCGGAGAAAAGCGACGGTGTAGATTTATTTCCAAAGAGTATTAACTGGTGTGTTAATAGTCTTTTAATTCCTTTCTTCTCTGGTGTGAGAAGGGAAGAAAAAACGTCCTCGCTGTCGTGGTGTCGATAGCGAGGGAGACAAGCGAGCAACGTGGTGTGCTGCTAGCTTGAAAATCAAAACCTTACCTTTTCGATTTCCGGAGAAAAGAAAAAAGGTGAGGTCGATTGTGGTACTAACTGGTATGTTAGTACCGACAGTCTTCTTGCAGAAGTATATATAAAAGTAGCCGGCGAGCGCCCGTCGACCGAAGTTAGCTTGTTAGCTTGGTTCCGTCTGTGGACTGTGTAAGCTAGCCCGGCTACCAATATAGAGATGTGCTCTGAAGCGAGAAGAGGTGTTTGAATGACGCATGCGTCATAGCGCAAGCTACTTATAGGGGGTGGATTCCCTGACGCTGACGTCGAGATCACCTACCAATCAGGATTGGCGGAATGAGATTGATGCTTCTGTTTGCTCCGCGGATGAGGCGCATCCCATAGTGAGACATCGAACGGAGTGTTACGAAAGCGAACTTTTTGGAGGTTATACAAAGTTGAACTTTAACCTTCTAATGAGGTGGTTGTCATCCAAAAATGAGATTAAGGAACCACATTCTTGACTTTTTCAGTCAAATTGAAGTTGCCTTCGTCTTTTTTTAAATTGATTCCACAGAGTGCCTAACCTAAGACATTGTGCTTTTTGATTATGGATAAAGCACTGAGTTTAGATAAGTGAATATTGTACCACAATCGCAATTTTGTGATGGGTTAGTTCCGGCGCAGACTGAAAACTCATCTCTTTCGACTCCACTTCGAGCTATAGAATTACTAACAAAGAACTGCTAACAGAGCACTTAGGTAGACCGAATGTTTGGAAATGCATGTGTCTGTAATAAGAAGATGCATCACGCATTTTAAAAGGTTCTTCGCCTCCCGTCTGTCTGCAGACTTGTCAAAGCATTAATTCATGATTTGTACTAACCGGTATCAGTATGTTGTTACTTCGGCAACATTTTGAAACGTGTATTACAATTAAATCACGGTCAAATATGTTTAGCATATTCCGCCCGGTTGTTGGCCCCGCTTGTTGGCCTCGATAGAACCACAACTCTGTCGGGCCAGAAAAAAGTAGAAAAAGTACCCCCGGGGCGGAACTAGGCCTTGTGTGAGCGCAACCAAAAACAGGCCCCGCACGGTTCGGCACGCTTAAAGCGAGCTCCGCGCTGCAGTGTGAATGCGCCATTATATACTAATAAAGGACTGGCTTCTAAAGCCAGTTGAGTAGCACTTGAAATGTTTGGCTCTATGAAACCTGATGTACTTATATGATTCTGTTTTCTTCAAGGTTGTATCTTCCTGGTCGAATGTACTTACTCTAAGTCGCTTTTGATAAAAGCGTCAGCTAAATGCAATGTAATGTAATGTAATGTAATGAGTACATTTTTGAATAAAATACAAGATATTGAAAAATGTTGATACTGAAATGTTCAGAAAAAAACTAAAAAAATCTCATTTAGGGTTGGTTCATCAGTATTTGTTTTATTATTTATAGTTGTATATTATATTAAATAATGAAAAAAACATTTAAATAAAAATGTAAAAATGATAATCTAATTTTCCAGGTTTTAATACCCATTCTGAATCTGTGGTGACTTATTGATAGAATAGTTATAATAGAAATAAAAAAGTTATCAAAAATTATAACAGCAGTTGGAAAATAGACAATAACGGAAATAATACATATTACAAAAATAAGGAACAAATCTCACTAATATGAATTTAAAGCTGCACTCCCCTCCCTCACTTTTTGCAACCACGGCTGTCATCATTGTGCGTGTTACATACATGGCAACAGTTCATTACAGCCCCTTTTCATATGTTCTATTCTAAAAGAACAACTGCGGTGTGTTGTTCCACATTTCTCTAGATCCATATTGCGCAGATGCAAATTAGAAAAAGGGGAAGGGGTGAGCGTGTGTGCGGCTGCTGCTGATCTGTAATGATGTGTGTTTCCTTTGAGGAGCTCTGAGACATGGCTGCATGCCCGTGAGCTGTTTGTACATTTTTAATGGTGTAGCTGAGCTTGGCGCCTATGCACAGGATGCAAATGAAAGCTGGGACCATGCAGGTACACAAAACAGCTGATTTCCATCCTATTACTGTCTGTGCATGGTGGTGGTTTCTTGAGGAGGAAGTGAAAGTTGTGCAGTTGCTTAGACAGTAAAAAATGTTTAATATTTCAGACTTCCTCATCCTGTGATGACGTATAACAAGCTATGTGAGATCACAAAGTAACGATGAAACAGTACAAATGTTTATCATCAGTACAGGACTTTTGGTAGGTAATTTTGGAGAAACCAGCTCGAGTGCGCGAATTTGAAAATACACAGCCGGAAAAAATCTGCCACTTCCTTACAGAGCCCCTCCTCCAACACACACGAACGCGCACATGACCAATGAGGGCATGAGATAAGTTTGTGCACAGATGGAAGGCTGACAGGCAGGTAGGCCATCCAGTTATTTTAGCCGGGCCGGCTCAGATGATTGGTCGTGCTTTTTACAGTACTACGGCTTCCACAGATGACATTTTTTTATGTATTTATTGTCAAAGCACTTAAGATATTCATTGCTATCGGGAATTCCATGGAATATAACAAAAAGTGTATCTCGAGCCGGTTTCTCAAACTTACCTACCTACCTTTAACTGTAAAATAAAGTAATCAAACAATGTATTATAGTAGTCGACTATATTTTCCATAAAACATGACATAACGTGTCATGTAGTGTGGTTAAAGGGGCTGTGAGACATAACATAATGTAGTATAAAATGCTCAATTATGATATAGTATGAGATACAGTGGAGGAAATAAGTATTTGATCCCCTGCAGCTTTTGTAAGTTTACCCACTTACAAAGAAATGAACAGTCTATAATTGTAATGGTAGGTTTATATAAACAGTGAGAGTAAGAATATCAAAAAGAAAATGCAGAAATTGACATAATATAAAAGATACAAATTGATTTGCATTTAACTGTGGGAAATAAACATTTCTTAGTCTTAGTACTTGTTGGAGAAACCCTTGTTGGACACACAGAGGTCAGACGCTTCTTGTAGTTGGTCACCATGTTTGTGCACATCTCAGGAAGGATTTTGGTCCGCTCCTCTCTGAAGACCCTCTCCAAATCCTTCAGGTTTTGAGGCTGATGCTTGGCATCTCGAAGCTTCAGCTCCCTCCACAGAATTTATATGGGATTAAGGTCCGGAGACTGGCTAGGCCCCTCCATCACCTAAATGCGCTTCTTCTTTAGTCACTCCTTTGTTGCTTTGGCCGTATGTTCAGGGTCATTGTCCTGCTGGAAGACCCATCCATGATCCATACTCAGTGTCCTGGCTGAGGGAAGGAGGCTATTGGCCCAGACTGTACGGTGCACAGCCCCGTACATCCTCTCCTCGATGCAGGGAAGTCGTCCTGTCCCCTTAGCAGAGAAACACCCCCAAAGCATAATGTTTCCACCTCAATGCTTGATGGTGAGGATGGTGTTCTGGGGGTTACAGTCAGCATCTCTCTTCCTCCAAACACGGCGGGTCGAGTTGATGCCAAAGATCAACATTTTGGTCTCATCTGACCACATCATTTTCTCCCAAGCCTTCTCTGAAGTATTCAGATGTTCATTGGCAACTTTCAGACGGTTCGTTCATGTTCTTCTTGAGCAGGGGGGCCTTGTGGCGCTGCATGTATCCATTATGGTGTAGTGTGTTACCAATAGTTTTCTTGGTGACTGTGGTCCCAGCTGCCTTGAGATCATTAACAAGTTCCTCCCGTGTAGTTCTGGGCTGATCCCTCACCTTTCTCATGATCACCAATACCCCACGGGGCGAGATCTTGTGTGGAGCCCCAGACTGAGGGGGATTGATGCTCATTTTGTGTTACTTCCATTTAGAAACACACACATTATTCTTCTGAATAATCGCAACAACAGTTGTCTCGTTCTCACCAAGCTGCTTTCTGATGGTCTTGTAGTCATTCCCAGCCTTGTGCCTCTAGTCTTCTCTCTGAGGTCCTTAGACAGCTCTTTGGTCTTGCCCATGGTGGAGAGGTTGGAATCTGATTGATTGATTCTGTGGACAGGTGTCTTTTATACAGGTTACAAGTTGATGTGAGTAGTAGGAAGATGACTTATTTAACCGGTCTGTGGGAGCCAGAGGATCAAATACTTATTTCTCACAGTTGAATGCAATTTCTGGATTTTCTTTTTGATATTCTTACTCTCACTGTTTATATAAGCCTACCATTACAATTATAGACTGTTCATTTTTTTGTACGGGGCAAACTTACAAAATCTGCAGGGGATCAAATACGTATTTCCTCCACTGTATAGCAGTGTTTTTGGGGTTGCAAGGGGCCCAAGGGTCGGCAGTATAGGGACTTGGCCTTGGAACTGAAGAATTGCCGGTTCGTGTCCAGATCCGACGAACGGAGTGTGGACTGGTAGCTGGAGAGGTGCCAGTTTTCCCCTCTTGGCCACTGCCGCAGTGCCCTTGAGCAAGGCACCAACCCTCCCTGGTGCCGGTTAACTGGCAGCCTCTCTGCTCTGACACCTCTCCTATCTGGTTGTGTGTGTGCCTTTATATCCTCTGTGCATGTATATCCTACCTATGTGTGTGATGTGTGTAAACACAACAGACAGAAAAAAGTAATTTCTCTGTTGGGGATTAATAAAGTACGTGTTCTTCTTCAATTACCCTGCAACTACCAGTACTCTAAAAAAAAACTAAACTTGAGATATATTTGAGATTAGTATCAGTTCATGCATTATCTCTTAATCATTTTACCATAATACATTCAATACAAATGTAATTGTTGGTTTGATAAACATTGAATATTATTTGTAATGCAATCTTACATTACTTTCAACAAAAGCAAATAGTATCCTCTTCAAATCATCTAGCTCGTATCAGACTTGTAGTATAATTCCATTAAAAAAAAAAAGTGGAAACTGATGCAATTTATTTATTTACTTTTTTACAAGCTCTTTGAAAAGCACATTTTATATTTCAATTATAAGACAAAATACATCTGCAGGATATTGTAAGACAATCTATGTACATTATAGACTTACACCGAGAGGAATAGATTCACATAACAGCTGTAGAGTGATGATGCATAACTATTAACTAATACAACCTTGAACATGTTGGGATATACCCTACATACTGTAGGATACACATTCATGTAAAACTGAAAAATGCATTACTTTGGAGTGAGTGTGAGTGTGTGTGTGTGTGTGTGTGTGTGTGTGTGTGTGTGTGTGTTGGGA
>CALSBZ010000040.1:609281-619855 GCA_943591055.1 Gobionotothen gibberifrons | reverse complement strand
ATGAAAAATACGCAACTAGAAAGACTACAAATCCCAGAATCCCGGTCCCGCATGCTGGCTCTTACGGAACCGACTAACTCCCCTTGTGTGTATGTACAGCTCTCAACATGCCCAGAGTAGTGATTTTCACCTCTTTTAATACTTTTCACCTCATTCTGAAAGAAAGAAGTGAAATGTGCCAACGTGACGGCCGTCTTGGTGTGTGGTGTGAGACGGGAGATGTAGTTCATTGAGCGGTTCACACAAAAAAAGTGTTACTTCACAGTTTTACGACATTTTTTTTTGACTTGCAAAATTATCTTTTAAATTGACAAACATCATATGTGTAATTCGTGGCACAATTCAAACGGGATCAAAAGATAATCTTTCTCTCTCCATTGACTTCAATACATACTTTTTTTCGAAATAAGGTCCCATGGAGGTCCACCGGAAGGGGAGGGACTTCGCCACTCTATCCACACTGATAGAGTGGATAGAGTGGCCCACCTGAACATCATGTCATGTGCTTCTTCTTGGCCCTCTTGATTTTGCATCAAAATAATTGGCCCATCGCAGCCAACATCAGCTGACCAGATCATCCAATCTAACATTATAACAGTTGTGCTCATTGATCGCCTATATCAGTGCCTAAAATGCGTGGTGGTCACATAGTTAAAAACGACAGAAAGTTGTCTTTTCTACAAACACATCAGTTGCTCTGCTGAGTGTCATCCTGTTACACATCCATCCAATGTCCTCCTGAACTCTGTGAGGACTTATACTGTGTTTAACCAGCAGTTTTGATCAAATCCTCACTGTAAATGTGTGACGTTGAGTGACAAAAACAGCATGAATCGCAAAAGCTCAGCTCTGAAGGCAATTTAAATAAAGAATCAAAGTTATAATTCATCATCAGCTTTATTTAAGAGACTCTAGGTCCATTTTTAAAAGACATCCAACACTCAAATATAATTTTAAAAAAAAGGCAGTTATACCAATGCTTCCACAGAGGTGACTGGTATCGTACAGTACTGAGACACGGACTTCAAAGCAGCATAATGACAGAATGATGAGAAACTTTCAATCGACAGATGAATTTGTTCATCAGATTCCTCAAGAGAGCATGGAACGTGTTGACTCGTGCGTTACAAAACATTTCACTTGCACTGCACAAGTGATTTCAAAGGTTGTCTTATCGAAACAGACACAGCACCTTACCCTCAATGTGCTTATGTCATGTTTTTGCTAAATCTCTGTGTATCCCTTACGCACTGAAACACCAAGCTGACTTTTAAGATTGACTCTTAAAATGTCTGGAATGCCTATGGGACCATGATATTGTTATTCCATCCCATTTTCACTGAACAGTTCTGCCAGGATAGCCTGATATTGCTGTTTGACCTAATGTCAGACTACATTAAAACAAGTTAGTTTCAGTTAGACTTTGTGAACCTGGGGCCGTATTCACAAAGGATCTTAAGGCTAAAAGTAGCTCCTAACTGGCGAATTTAGGAGAAACTCCTAAACATAATGGGCGTGTCAGTCTTAAATTTAGGACTCCTAATTTTTTTCACTAAGAGCAATTCACAAAGTATTTTAGGCTTAAAAGTAGCACCTAAGTTTAGGAGAGCTTAAAAGTCCTCGAGAGGACTCCTAACTCAGTAAGACCTATTCACAAAAACTCAGAAGAGGAAGAGCTGTGTGATGTGATGCTGCAGCTGGACTTTCATCTTGATTTCTCCTGTGGGGAAGATATATATATAATTTGTAACACATTTTTGGGAAGCGGGTTGAACAGTTGCACATTGTAATTCTTCTGTAAATATTAAACAGAAAGGTTTTTCATGTAGCCTATTGCAATTATTGCATGCATACCCCTCAATCTCCTTTTTCACGGGGGGGTGCGAGTGACTTCTCCGACCGGCCCACCTCGGTCCGCTAGTAAATCGTCAGCGGGGGGGGGGGCGGGCGAGTGACTAATCCGACCGGCCCACCTCGGTCGGGGGGGGGACCAATTGGGCTTTCGCTTGCGTTTAACTTTGTCTTCACTTTCATTCATCATGATAGGGGGACTTGAACGGCGGTATGGGCTGTTATTGAAAGTGTTTCAGTGCTGGAAATATGCTCATTGGATAATAGTTTGCAGGGTGCTTTTAATTGCCTCCTTGATTTAATGCAATTTACGTATTTTTATTGTTTGCTCTCTCTCTTTATACAACGTCATTATCGTGGTCTGCAAAAACTTGTCATCATGCGTGTATTCTGCTAACTGCACTGTCCATAACTATTTGATAGGAATACATTTCTAGCCGAGGCTATTTCCTTGTTTTTCGGTGATTTGGTGGGCTCGTTTGTGGGATGTTGCGGATGAGTTTCACCGAGACCGCCTGCTCTGAACAACCAATCACCGTACTGACCGCTTCGAAACTCATGCACGAGAATCGACGTCATCCATAGCAACGGCGCGTCACTCTTAGTTCACTCTTAGTGATTTATCCTTAGTATGAGTAGGTCTCAGCGGCTTTGTGAATAACTTTTAAGAAAAAACTCCTACGTAAAATGTTTTAGCGCGAGTTAGGAGCACTCCTAGCGGTAAGATAAAATGCTTTGTGAATACGGCCCCTGGTGTGTCACAATTTGTCTTAATTCTAACGTACTCTCAGTAAACGCACCACGACCATTAAAAGAGACAGAAGCAGGCAAAAATAACTTTAGAATAAAGCCACAAGCTGTGATACTATCATGTGCACAAAGGATCCCATACAGCATTCACACATTTAACTCGCATACAGTATTCTGTAATTCCAGGGATTTGACGTCTTGGGGCTTTTCAAAGTCACACTTTCTCTCTTGAAATCAAAGGCCTCTTTTCAAACTTTTGATGTTTTGAAGTGATCATATGCAGAGAATCAGTGAAAGCACTGTTTCCAAACTGACTATCATCTGCCAGTTGAATCAGTACGGTGATTAGCCTGTGATGTCTTTGAAAGGCTGAGGCAACGTGCCCTTATGTTCCTTAAATCATATGTCTCCCTCTACTTTATATTCATGCAGGTAAACTTCATTCATAGCCCAACCTTATTGATTCTGTCAAAGCTGGTGTTTCTACAGCGTTGCAGATATAGACTTGGCTTCACCAAGAGCTTCTAGTGATGGCTGCGTAGGACTGTTTCAAATTCATATGATCTTCATATTTCCCAAAAATAACTTTTTAAGTACAAAATAATTGCCCTATTTATCTCAATAAATATCCCACTTTAAGCCTTTAAAATAAAACATGTTCAATGCGGTAAAATAACTCCAGTTTGCCACACACCTTTTAATAAACATGTACTCTATAAATAACATTTACAGTACATGACCACTATTAAACAATACTTTTTTTTCATTTTAAGTATGATGACGTAAATAAATATGACAACAGACATCTAAAACTTCTTTAGAAGTGTTACAAAAATACATTTAGTAGAGTAGTAATTCCATATTTCAGTGATACCACCCGAATGGCCCTTATGATTGAATTTGCCAGGGTTTAGAGCTGAGCAGGGAGGACGCCAAAGGAACTATCAAGAAAAAATCCTTTATTGCAGGTTATCCAGGAAATAAGAGCTGGGCAAAGCAAGGCAAAAAGAAAGGGAAAAGAAACAGAACTCTCTCTTCAACGTCAAACATCAAGAATGTGACAACAACTGAAAGAAACCCAGAACTTAAATACATGCAAGACTAATTACAAGGACAAGCCACAGGTGGGGAGGAAAGAAAAACACAGGTGAACTCAATCAGGTAATAAACTGGAGGGAAATCACAGAAACAGGAAGTCAAAACAGACCTAACACAGGGGGTGAACACTTTTCAAAATAAAGCAGGGGAACTCAGACAGATTGTGACATTAAGAATAAAACGTATATTGAGATATATTTGAGATATTTCTGCTTTTTCTCCTCCAGATAACTTATATTGAAACCAGTGCCAAGGATCCTCCAATGAATGTGGACAAAGCCTTTCATGAGCTGGTCCGTGTTATAAGGTAACTTCATTCACTTTCCGTTATTCTCTATTCTCTAATAAGGACCCTTAAAACAGCTTGAGAACACTAGTGATTGGCCATTAAGACTCACCCTTTGTCCCCAGCGTGTATTTCCCTTCTTTAGAGATTTGTGGAAAAGTAAAAGTCCCGTTGGTATTTCCTGTGTGACACGCATGTATCTTCAGCATAATTCGATTTGTGTCCATGTTTTCAATGTGGTCATATCCTGCAAAGGGTTTTGTCATGTTTAACAGCCCGGATACACACGCTGTATTTCACTTTAGAGAGTCCTGATTGTCCTCATGGCAGCTGTTGTGGCACATTATGAAAAGAGAGGAGGTTTAATGATGGATAAACATTGCCCTCTAGTGGTCAGACTGTAGAAAGTCAGTGATGCAGTGATAGGATAAAGTGAAAAAAATGGTTGTGTATTTTCTGACTGATCAGAGCAGATCAGGCAGAAAGTGTGTCCATCCTCTATGTACCCTCCATAGGCTGCTTTGAACCCCCCCCCCTATAAAATGTTAATGTAAAAACCCAAAGAGGTGACTCATAGTATTGATTGGCTCTTGATTTAGGATGACTCATTCACAGCCCCAATCATAATCTGAGCTGGATAGTGCAAATCACTGTCGCAGCAAACACATGCAGTTAAAACGGAAAAATTATGCTTATGAATTTAAGGAGAAATAAATTAAAGAGTTTTAATGAAAACATATAACCCACTCTTTATTGTCTAACTATCAGGAGTCAAATAAGCACATATATATAAGGTATAATTAGGATTTTGGTAATTGTTTTTATTATTAGTCAAGTCATTTCTTAAGCAAAAATGTCAGAAAATGCCTCTCAAATATGGATATGTATTTAATACATGAGTTTTTATCATTTTAAAGTTAATATCTTTGGGTTCTGGAGTTCTGGGCAAAACAAGTCACTGAACTTTGTAAAACTCTTTTTCGACTCATCTAGAAGATATTTGTCGGATGTATCTTTAGTTACAGCCCTTATTTGTGTTAAATGATTCCTTTGTTACTGGCTTCCACCTCAACTTATAACCAATAAGTTGAATGAGCATCCTTAATTATCATGTTTAACTTTTTGTATCTAATGTTAATGTTTTTCCTATTTGTAAAGCACTTTGAATTTCCTTGTGTTGAAAGGTGCTTTATAAATAAACTTGCCTATTTTAAAACTATGATTAGATTACTGCATCGTAAGGTAAAGTGAACCAAATCCTGAGTTTCGATGATTTGTAACACCTTTTCTTGTATGTCTTCTCTCTGTCCACAGACAACAGGTGCCAGAGCGAAACCAGAAGAAGAAAAAGAAGATGAAATGGAGAGCAGAGCGTTCAGCGGGTACCCACAGGTTCCACTGCGCCATATTGTGACCTCCCTCATCCTGTTTACCATTCGTAACACCCACACACACATCCACACGCACGCCCACGTACCTTTGGATGTCAGGGAACTCCCCAGCAGTGGTTAACTACTGGAGCACAAAAGGGAGGGGGATGCCTGGAAGGAGGAGTGAATCTCAAAATGTGGGACTCTTCACAAAGCCTTTGAATGAGCGCTGTGCCCTCTCTCCTCAATTTATGGTCCCTTTCTTAAGGTCTATAAATCCCTCCCATTCCACACAGAACAGTTTCACAATAAGGTGTCATTTCTTTTCTCATTTCAAATGAGCCACTAGATGAAGGAATCTGGGGGGGAAATGATATTGGAGCTTTTGTCTTCTTGAAAAAGGAAGAAATAGGGAGGACCCGGCTCATTAGCGCCTCGTTTTTGTTTACGAAGTAACTCCTGACAAATGGTTCTCACCTTTTTATATCCTCACACTCCTACGATATCTGGAAGAAAAGCACCTGTGTGATTTATAGATATGTTATCATAAGGGCATAGTGGAAGAACATGAGGGTAGTGTTGGTCAATTTTAGGGAGTCACTAGGCGTTGTCGGCTGGCAAACAGTGAGTGTGGCGGGACACTTTGCCGTCATTGCGATGCTCCGGTTTGGGGAATGTCAGTTCAGAGAGGGACGGAAGGATGTGTCGAAGCAAGCGAAAGAAGGGGACGTGATTAGATAACGTGTTTCATATCGGTCCACAGGTGAGCTCTGTGGTCATATAAGCGCGTGGAATAAGTGTTTAAATATTGTAATTGTAAAGGAGAGTGAGATGGGTTAATGTGGTTACAATATAACGTCAACATAACAGGGTTTATACCAACACTGATGTATCAGCGGCCATGTTTACAGACTTTATTAATGGATTATTTCCTCAGCATAAAAACACACACAATATATCAGAGCCATTTTTCAGTGTTTGAAATAATTATTTAGGTTGCCTCTTCAGCCATCAGCAATGGCACGAGTGCAGTCTTTATCAGTACTGTACGGACAATATCCCTATTTGTCTCTTTTTTTAAAGTCTTAAAACAAGTTACTTTCCATGTTTTTGTATCAAATAATATAGAAAAAATACAGTTATATTTGTGATATTAAAACATATAATCATACGTGGCAATGTAAACAAATTCAATGCTGTTTTACAAAGAGATCTGTTGGCGAATATTAACAAAATATAATAGAAAAGGGATAAAGTGAGTGGCGTGTTTCAGATCTGAAGCCGGCTGGAGAAGCTGATTTGCACTGGCCACTAACCAAAATAATGTGATGTCACTTTATTTCAATCTAGGGGGCTTTTTTCAGACCGCACCGCTGAATTCAGGACAATGAATCATGCTCAGCAAAGGAGAACACTCCTTTTGGATACATTCATACTGTAGCCCTGGGAATACATCAGGCTGTGTGTGAGGCTCCGGGGGCTTAAAGCCATTAAAACCTAGCTAATTGTAGGAGAAGACACACACTCCAAGCAACAAGACATTGAGTATATCCATGTCTGTCGTCGTGAGGTGGATAGAAATGTACAATTGAATAACCTATGAAATGGCTTGTACTGTTAACGCACTAAAAGTTTCGGTGGACAACTTTTTTTTGTCTGGATGAATACCGTCTCTTTAAGGAAATACATTTTTGCACTTTTAATACAATTTCAGACTTTCCTATTTGCATGTTGTTTTTCTGTTCAAAAACCTGTAAGTGAAATGAAAGGCACTGTAAAAAAAAAAAAAAAAAAAAAAAAAAAAATTTGAATGTAAAATGGAATAACAAAACAAGCAAATAGGCAATTAGTGTTGTAGCGCTGTGTGCCTGTGTGTATGCCTTTGTGTTGATTGTGACAGATTAAATCCATCTGGATTTAATCATTGGAAAGATATTGAAGGAAACGTTTATGTTACTTTGAAAATAAGGAGGTAGAGTATGAAAAAAACTCAGTTATTGAATGGCATACAAATTCACCTCAGCATGAAAGTGGAAAATCAACCTCAGCAAAAGAAGGACATCAGTATAAATCAACATCTACTGTTAAAGGGACGCCGAAGACTTTCAAGTGTCGAACATTGAACAATGAAGCAACAGACTCTGGATTGTGGGGGAGGGAAAAAACAAAACAAAAACCTGAATGTGTTTGATGAAAAATGTTGCATCATGTATGTTTGATACCATTTTGTATTATTGATATGAATTATTGATATGATTCTTGCAAAGTGTTTTTTAAACAACTGAATAATTTATTACTGTCTATGTTACCTCAGCGTGTCCCAGACCTGGACAGAAAGCTAAACTCACCCCCTCGCCCGTTTTTTTGTTTTCTTTGGGGCTCTCAATGGGTCGTAGGCCTTTTGACCTTTGAGCCCCCATATGAAGAGACTTGTAATGTGTCGTGGACCAATAAAGATGAAGGAACCCCGTTTGGTCCTGGAAAAACAAAAGGGCCTCTTCTTTACTGGAGCTCATGTGGATGGTCTCGCAAGATAAAATGTTATCACACAAGCGTCAAAACACAGACAGTTTGTCGACCAATTTGTAACTTTAAATGTGTATTTTTTAAATGTGAAATTTCTTGAAGGTCCAGATTTACATTTTGGGAATCACCCTTATTGACTTTCTTGCTGAAATACATTACATTTTAAGATACAGCATGCAGTTGTTAGCTTAGCCTAACTGGAACGAGATGGAAAAAGCTTATCTGGCTCCTTCTTAAAGTAAGAAAATCAGCCAACCAACACTTCCCAGGATCAGTGAGTGTGTTACTTTTAGTTTGTTATATCTACAAGTTGTGGATTTCTTTCTTTCTTTTTAGGCTAGCTGTTTTAAGTCTTCCTGCTAAGAGCTAAGCTATGCTAACCGTCATGCGGGCTAACTTCTTGTTTAGTGTACAGAGTAGACACAAGAGCAGTAGCTATCTTCTCGTCTAATTCTCAGCAGAAAAGTTAATAAATGATTCCCAATAATGTCGCACAGTTCCTTGAAGCGGACTGGACTTGTTATAGGCTAATTTAACTTTTTGTCTCAGTTCTAGGCTAATTTTACTTTTAGTTTTGAGGTCCAAAATACAGTGCACAGTGTGAAAGTTACCTTTCTTGAGTGAATCATTGTGGCTGGTACAAAGAAACCTGCTGATTTCTTCACATTTCAGGCAGACCAAATACAAAATGCTGAAAGTGAATATAGCGTTCTATTGATTATTCGACGCCTGGATTATATGTGAGTTAAATTGAGCACATTTGTTTCATTAAATGGAGAGGTTGCATTCGTTTTCAAAAAAGACACCAAGTATTGTTGGAGTTATGCAATTGATTTGATTTGTGTATGTCCTGGAACTTTGTCAGTATTTGGCAGTAAGGGCCTTGTTAGGTCTGGATTACAAAAAACAAAACCTGTAGGTGTTACACCAGTTGTGTTATGTGTGTTTTAACTGGCTGTGTCGGACTGAGGAGCTAGACGAGGCACAAACAAACTGTGGCCTTTTTATCTAGCCTCAGGGGTCGATTATATTTCAATAAAGAAATACAAGTATTGTGACTTTGCATGCTTGACTGGTCTCTGTTTTATTAAAATGCCAAACAACGCTCTAACTGGCTGCTGAGCGCCCGTGAACTACAGCCTTGCTGAACACAGCCTCACATGTTACTGAGAGGAATCTTGCTTGTTCAGCAGAAGCTCACCTCATTAATCTTCAGTGTTGTCAGGGTACATTGATTCCAACACCCTGAGAAGGCTGAAAGCCCAATTTTGCCTCATTGATGTAATCCCCCTGGGGGACATGAGGCAGGTAGGATTTTATTGATTTACATTCATGTTCTTTCAGTGAAATTGGTAAGGAGCGGTACTACCGAACATGAGACGAGACGCAAGAAAGTGTTCAGACTTATACAAAAAGTATGGATATCATTTTACTTGAGTAGGAAAACGTCTGACTGTATTCAGAGTTCCATATTTTATGTAAATCAGCTTAAAGATGTCCTTCACTTTCACTTTTGGTTGATAAGGAACATTGCTAATACATTAGTATACTCAGCAATAATGTGGCCAAGGGGCCAGCAGATTAAAACCAAAGTCCTTCTGAAAAACTGTGCATTTTCCATCATTATCCTCTAATTTTCCATCATTAGAGGAACCAGGAAGTACACAAAAATGTACTGAGTGCTATTCATGGATGTTACCACTAGGGGTCAGCCCTTTGCTGGTTACTTATCCTCTCTTGGACACACAAATGTTTGCACATTAAGGTAAGGTACGTTTAATTATAAAGCACATGTCAGATTTTAAAGTACTTTACACAAGCATTAACATAAGACCATTTATAAAAGAGAGGGAAACTAAATTGAAAATACACTTTATTTTAAGGATTCAATATATTATTTAAATGAACTCAGGAGAAACAATGGTACATTAGGCATCAATTTGAAAGAAATCAGGACTCAAATGGACAGAGCATAGAAACTGAAAGCTGCTTCTACATGAAGCTTGTGGGAAGAATATTAAGGCAGCAGAACGTGACACAATCCCCTCCAGGGGTGTGCCTGATGGGATCAAATTGTGTCATGTGGATATAATTGGATTTCATGATAAAGCATGGATGGCATGGTCCCTCCGCTTGATACGGAGGCACTGCAGCTATTCTGAGTTTTTGACCTTTGTTTGTAAAGAAGGAGTTGTTGCATGAAGTGATAAAGAGGCGTTCACTGGCTGCTGATATCGAGAGGGATGTCAGACTGTCAAAAGATAAGGCATTTGTATTGCAATATTTGGCGATGAACACCATTATTTAAATTAAAACATGTTATCTTTTGAGATTTGTTGTTCGCCACCTGCATTTCATTTTTCAACATTCTCTTTTTTGGAGCTCCACCAGAGTGGCATCTCTCTATGGTGGGTTTTTATAAGGGACAATTTGACTGTAGTTGCGGAAAAGGGCATCAATGAAATTTGTTGTTTTAAAACTGAATGAATCCACCATATTAGTAACAGAGTTAAACGAGTGCAGGAGTGGAGAAGAACTTCTAATGGCGCTTTCACACTGCAGGCTTGGTTTGGTTTGGTTTGGTTTGACTTGGTTTGGTTAGGCCTTATTAGGCCTGGCTCACTTTAATGCTGCACTCACATTACAGTTTAGGAGCTGGGGCAGTTACTATAGTAACGCAGTGTAGGCGGAGC
>CALSBZ010000040.1:594654-608881 GCA_943591055.1 Gobionotothen gibberifrons | reverse complement strand
TTCCGCCCGGTTGTTGGCCCCGCTTGTTGGCCTCGATAGAACCACAAATTTGTCGGGCCAGAAAAAAGACGAAAAAGTCCCCCCGGGGCGGAACTAGGCCTAGTGTGAGCGCAACCCAAAACAGGCCCCGCACGGTTCGGCACGCTTAAAGCGAGCTCCGCGCTGCAGTGTGAATGCGCCATAAGTGAACAAATCTGCATACCATAGTACAATCAAATCAAATTTGAATGATAAAGTTCAATATTACAAATTACATTTAGAAGAACCCCCAAAGACAAATATAAGAAAAACAAAATAACAAGGCAGGACCAGTGCAACAGATGCAGCCACGACTCATGATCCAACCTGCCAGGTGAGAGACACAAACTTAGATTTTTGTTGAGTTGATTTCCCAGATGCTGAGTTGGCACCATGCGGTTTTCGGACATGAGTCCATTCAGATAAAGAGAAAGCAGGAGATAAGAGGTAAAAGATAAAAGGTTAAAGTCCCCCGAAAGCCTGAGCCAGCCTTAGGCCCCGTCCACACGGAGACGAAACAGAGACGAAAACGACCCGAATTCGATATAGAAAAAGTCTTCCGTCCACACGGAATCGGCTCAAGAAACGTGTCCGTCCACATGAGACCGCTCGACCCGCTGGAGATGCTGTAGTACATATGCCGGGCCTGTAAGTGGTGCTGTACATCCGCCACAAAATAGACCAAAAGCAGCGAATAAGACAGATGACGATTATTATTATTATTATATTATATTATTATTGTTGCTGATGGTTGTGGTAGAGGAGCTGTACATTTTGCACTAAAATCTGTAGCATGGTCAGTAGCATCTGGAGCATGAACACAACCCTGATCTGCCATTGTTGTTGGTGTTGTTGGCGGAACGCATCAGCAATGACGCGGGTGACGCGGGGGTGAGCAGGAGAGGTGGGGAGAGGCGGGGCTATGGCGTCATCGTTTTCAGGAAATGGTCTTATAGGGCGTACACACAGAGCTGCAAGCGTTTCGTCCCTTAGTCCATAGCTGTCCAGAATGAAAGATATTCCATTAGCACTACTGTCCTGGGGGTTGTCACATGGATGTTGAAATCACCAACCATAACTGTACAGTCAAGCCCTAAGAGAAGAAGCATAAAACATCAGAGATGTACCAAAGTTGCTTCACACGCCCTAACGCATGCTTAATACAACCCATTTTCAGAAAAATTACTATTTTGCCTGTTAAACGAAACAAAAATATTCCGCAGGTCTCCTGCAATAGTTTGTTGTTATTACGAGCAGCTCGTATAAATGGAAATAAGCAGAAGGGAAGTAAGACCTTTTTAGAAATATGAAGCATACTAAATACATTTTGACAACATAATGTGGTTATGTTGTCAAACTTTCTTCACTTATGTGCACCCTTTAAAAAATCCAATTATAATCGCCTGAAAGCAGTACTGTGCCATTGGTCTCTCATTTATCAAAAAACAACCTTTTTACAAAAAAACCATTTAAATGCAACATTTCAAATGTTTGAAATAAGGCAAACCAGTTTTTTTTTATCATGCATTAAAACTCTTATTGATAAGTTGCATTTCAAATTTTGTGAGAAACATATGCTTTCTAATCACTTTTTTAAATCTACCTAATTTCAGTTTTGTGCTTAATTTCAAAACCAAATCAATTTTCTTGGTACATCTATCATTGCATATTAAAACGTAATTCAACGTAATTGTAACAGTTATTGCATTTGTTGCAACAGCTTATTTCAGGGTTGCACTGAAAATTGCACTGAAAATTGAAATATTTAATATAAAATCCAGATTTTCAAACGAATGTTAACATGTTATTTCCTGAATTTATGGATAGAATTTCTTTAGGAACTATTCATAAGTACTGCACTACTACAATGTACCCCTAGGGGGACTAGTACCCTGGTATGCTGCTGTTCAAAACGGCGGAGGTATGCCTGGTTAATGCTCTGCAAATGTATGGCTTCATAGCGTGCAATCGTGTTCTAGCCACTCAACGCCAATTGAGCAAATAGTTGGTGCTCCAGTTAGATATATTTTTCAGGACCAAGAGCTGAATTTAAAAACACGAAGAACAGGTTTGCATCCGGCACTGGCTCCAAACTGGCTCCTTTCCTCTGTGGTAAAGGGTTATTAAAGCTACAAGGATTTTATATTAATAAAACGGTGTACCTTGCCACTGGCGCTCAACACATCACCGTTCCAGTACATCTTGTGAAATCAGAGGCTCATAACACCTACCTGGCAACACATTTAATTACACGGTTCTGAGAGTAGGCCTATTCATCTCACACATGGCAAACACTTCATCTCTGCCTCCACACTACCATACCTGCTCACCCATTTCAAATGATCCCCAGCAAACCAGATGACATACTTCCTTAACACCGTGGTGTAAATGACCGTTGACAACCATCGGAAAATGCAGCAGCAGGGGTCTGGTCTGTATACTTATTTGTATTATACGGTTGCACAATCTCTGACAAGCTGCCCGGGTTCATTCATGTTCAGGAGCAGCGCCTCGACACCGAGTAATTTACTTTACATTTATTTCTACGACCAGTTGATTTAGTTTTTGTGAGCATTTGTGCATTTGTGCAGCTCCACAGTGGGTTCATCAGCCTCTTTGCTAAAGTCTGTGTGCATGTGTAATTAATTATATGGATTAAGGATTTGTTGGAGCGGAAGTCCACTGAGGGAGAGAAAAGCTTGACCTCACATTTAAATAGAAAAAGAGGCAAGTTCTATTGGGTAAAAACTTGTACCGCAGTGAACTTGAATTTATGTGCAGATAATGACGGCAGATTGAAACAGCACGGCACACAAAGTTTCCTTCAGATTTGACGGCTGTTTGAATGTGAATATATAAATATATCAAAAAGTGCCAGAATAAGATACTTGTGTGATCATAGTAATCAGGGAAAGGACAGAACAGCTGGCAGTACTGATGGAGGTGTAAAGGCAGTGACAAATCCTTGAGAGAAATTGGGTTTCGTCATATGTTCTCTTGAGATTACAGTGCAGCTTTAGATCACACAGATGGAAAAAGGGGTTAAAGAGAGGGCATATATGTAGGTGGATCTCTCGACCTCTTTGGTGGTGTAGAATTGATCTGAAATCTAACTTGGGGAGTTGAAGAGGATAGTTCGGATGTTTTAAAGTGGGGTTGTGTGAATCACTTATCTTTATTGAGTGTATGACCTAGATGGAGGTTGACATGATTGATTGATTGATTGATTGATACATTTTATTTCGAACAAGTAAAATAAATAATTACAAAAAACAAAGAAATGTTGCAGTGCATAGTCATGTAAGAGAAAACAAAACAAAGTGACATTTACAACAACAACAACAGCATTAGCAACATAAACAGTCCCACATCTAGTGTTCGAAAAGGAGTGAGAAGAAGTATAATTTATTTAATCTCACCCCCTTGTCCCTAAATTATTTATTTATAATCTATAATCTATAAATAATTATAAATAATTATCATTATTATTATTAATTATTATTGCTGTTATTATTATTATTATTATTATTATAGTTATTATTATTAATATATTATTAATCTGCTTCACTTGTTGATTGACATATATACATATACACATATATATACACATATACATACATACACACATACACATATATACATATATACACATACTGTATACATAAACACACATACACACATATACACATACATAGATACATACAGTCAAACACCCTCCCCATCCCTGTAGCTCGAGAAAATAATTTCTCGGTATTTCCTCTTGGACTGGTTTATGTCTGGACATCGCTTTAGCTCCACATTCACTGTTCCATAGTCTCACTCCACAGGCTGAGATACAAAATGTTCTTCTGGTTGTACGGACCCTATGAATTTCGAATTGAAATGGTCTCCTTGAACTATATCCCCCCACTCGTTGAGTGAATACTTTTTGGATATTACCAGGTCTGTGCATTTTAACAATTTAGACTGCAGGAATAATGCGTAAGTGTGATTAAGATATTTGGCATTGTGAATGATTCGTATGGCTTTTTTTTGTAAAATAGATACTGTGAACACTAGAGAATGCGAAGTGATTTCTGATCTAGGACGTGTTTTACTTTGTTTAGTATGGAAATGCTTCTTGACAGCTTTGATTTGATTATGTGTAATTTCCAACTTATTGTGTCATCTATTATTACCCCAAGCAATTTAATTTCATGGACTCTTTCAATTTCAACCCCATCTATTTTCATTTGCATTTGTATTTTTGTTCTATGTTTACCGAACAGCATTAATTTTGTTTTACTCAAGTTTAATGATAGTTTATTTTTCATTTGTGCTTTTCTATGAATGCGTCCAGTCTGTTGTTGAATACTTTTTCTAGTATTTTTGAAAATTGGGGAAGTTAAGAGATAGGTCTGTAGTTTGTGAAGTGGTGCTTGTTCCCAGTTTTGTATACAGGTATGCCTTTTGCTATTTTCATTTTGTTTGGACAAGTACTGGTTTGGAATGACAGGTTACAGATGTACGTTAATGGTTTAGAAATCCTCCCAATGACCATTTTTGCTAATGTCCTATCAATGTCATTATAATCAGTAGACTTTTTATTTTTACATTTTTGAACAATATCTAATATCTCTCTTTCATCAACTGGTTTAATGAACATTGCGCAGGGATTTCTCTCCAATACATCGTCTTGATTTTCCCCAATTGTCCCTGGATCAGGGATTTTCCCCGCCAAATCGGGTCCAACATTCACAAAGAATTGATTGAAGTTGTGAGCTACATTATTTGTATTATACTTTTCATTATAGTTATCAGTAAAATACTCAGGATAGCCTTTTTGTTTAGAGTTATTTCTTACAATACTGTTAAGTATATCCCATATTCCTTTAATATTGCTTTCGTTTTTATCTATTAATTCCTTATAATAGTCTTTCTTGCTTGTTCTTATAATATTAGTCAACTTATTTTTATATTTTTATATTTTTAATATTTATCGTCTGCACTTTGAGTTTTTTTGTTTAATGAAGTCCCTATATAGTGTATTTTTCTTTTTTGCAGGCATTTTGTAATCCCTTTGTGATCCATGGACAATGAATATATTTTTGTTTTCTGCTGTATTCTTTAATTGGGCAACTTTTGTCATATAATGACCTAAATATCCTTAGAAAGGTTTCATAAGCAGTATCGATGTTTCTTTCTTGGTAAAGTTTGTCCCAATTCTGTTCCAGCAATTCATTTTTCAGAGCGTTGATGGATTCCTCTGATCGCATCCGTCTGTATCCTTTTTCTTTGTCTGGCTTATTTTTCCTTTAGTTGCCATCATACTGTAGACTGTGAACACTGGCAAGTGATCACTGATATCATTGATTAATAACCCACTTACTGTGTGGTTTTCAATGTCATTGTTAAATATATTATCTATTAGGGTGGCACAATGGGATGTCACTCTACTGGGTCTAGTTATTTTTGGCAATAGGCTCAGACTATACATTGTATTGATGAATTCATCAGTAGTTTTGTGCTTGTCAGGATTAAGCAGGTTAATATTAAAATCTCTACATATGAAAATAGCATTGTTATTTATTTTAGAAAACATGCCCTCCATCCAGTCTGTGAAAATGTCAATGTTTGACCCTGCGTCCTATATATACAGCTAATTATGACATTTTTTTCCTCGTAGATTTAAATTGTTATACTGTCTATTAGGTTGTCAACCACAGGTTGTCATACTGTCCACCACACTAAAGTGCATAGTTGTACCCACATAGATGGTCTATTTTTGTATCTGAGCTCATATCCATCCAGCTGAAAGTCTATGCCCTTTTCGGTGTTGATCCAGGTTTCAGAAATAGCAATAATGTTGAATGGATTAGTACATTTATGTAAATATTCTCTGATGTTAAAGTTTACATACAGGCTTCTGCTATTAAAATGGACAGTGGCAACTGGTCATTAGGCACAGCCCCACCTAGTGTCAGCAGAAAGTAATTCAAATAATAATTAAAAGAAATGCTAAATGTTCAAATATATTTTAAGATCATGTTTAATCATCTGATTCGTCTGTACATTGCTGTTTTAGTCTGCGTTCTTCTAATTAGTGTCTACAGTGTGTCTATTGAGCCGTTTTGAGTGATGTGGGGCAAGCCCCGATCTAGCCCCTCTCTCTGCTGTCAAAGTGAATGGGTGCTGTAAAAACTACACTCAGAGTCTTTTTCTATTCAATGTGTGCGGAAAAAGCATAATCACCATAGGGGCACTGTGCTGGCATCCCCACCAAACGTCATCTCACATAATTCAGAGCTGATTGGCTGTAAGTACGTGTGCCGCGAAAATAGTAGTTGTGAAGAGGAGACGAGAGAGAGCAGCGTATAGCGATTACAATTAGAAAAACGGAAAGAAAATGAATGAAGTTGACCATCTACTTCAGCTTTGGTAAGTTCATTTTATGTCATACATTTTGTTGATCTTCTGTGTTTTGCTATTGCTCTGCTGGATCGATCGATATTGTTACACTGAGTGATATATATTTTACACACTGCTCTGCTTTCTGCACGGACCTCACAGCTGTTCTCACTGTAAACATCGCGTCGCGATGAAAGCAGTTAATACAATAATATCCAGGGGATGCATGCAGAGCTGTGATTGGCTGAGATAAGTCTGGCCGTGCGTCATGACTCTTTGAAACATCTCTGTTGCCGGAAATGCATCCACGAAGGAGCCGTGGAGGATTGTGGAGGACCCATCAGTGTATCCTCGGTTATAGCTCCTCCAGAGAGCCTCCTCGACGCTCGATCCTCGGTCCTCGGTCCTCGGTCCTCGGTCCTCGAAGTGCATTTAGAGAAATGAGATGTCCTTCAACATGGCGCACTGAAATTCATTTCCGGGTCACTATCGGAGGACCGAGGAGTCGAGGAGTCGAGGAGGGGGATTTGATGAAATGAGAAAGGGCCTTTGAGCCCAGTGATGATCATGTCGTTTATCCGGGTGTACTGCTCCAAGTCCTCCACCCTGCTTTCCAGGTATTCCAGACGCTTGTCTTTTTCCGCGTTCTGAATCTGTAGAATTTTCACCTCCTCAACCAGGTCCAGGATGCCCTTCTGTTGTAGCCTTACAGCAGAGATTTCTCCGGCTAGAAAGTCGAGCAACTTTTTGATCTCATCGACCTCCTTAGCCGACTGGGTCTTCCTCGGTCCCATGAGTTTTTAGTTGTTTGTTTTTCTGTGATTGTTTTGTTTATTTACTGCTACCAACAGGAAGTTGGCACCCCTTTAGCTTTGTGGCTAACAAACCGAAGTGCTTCCCACGCCAAACTTCCCCGTTGATTGAGGACAATGAGCGGCAGGTGCAGCAGGCGTCGGGTCTGTTCCCAGTTTAGAGAAGAAGATTGGAGAAACAACAAAAAAGCAATGTACTGCTGTGGATGCGCGCAGTGGCAAAACAGGGGGGGGGGGGGCATTTACTTAAGCTAAAGAAAGGCCCACCTTAAAAAGTCTTTATCAGAATAAGTGACAGTTACATTTTGACTTGTGTAACAGTGGTATTGCACGGTGGCCAACATAAAGTTGTAAAACTGTCACTGAAACTTAAAATGTATGTTTTATTGGGTTATTTTAACAATGTGATCGCATGGGGCTGTGGCTCATCAGCAAACTTCACAATGGTGTTGGAGCTGTGTGTGGCCGCACAGTCGTGTGTGAACAGGGAGTAGAGGGCTGAGTATGCAGCCTTGAGGGGCTCCGGTGTTGAGGATCAGGGTGGAGGATGTGATGTTTCCCACCCGCACTGCCTGGGGTCTGCCCGTCAGAAAGTTCAGGATCCAGTCACAGAGGGCGTTGTTGAGCCCGAGGTCTCTGAGCTTGATGACCAGCTTGGAGGGCACAATGGTATTGAATGCTGAACTGTAGTCAATGAACAGCATTCTCACATATGTGTTCCTCTGGTCCAGGTGTGAGAGGGCAGTGTGGATGGTGAGGGCTATGGCGTCGTCTGTGGACCTGTTTGCTCTGTAGGCAAATTGCAGGGGGTCCAGATAGTCAGGGAGGGAGGATGTGAGGAATGTTTTGAGTAACCACTCAAACACTCCATGATGATGGAGGTGAGTGCTACTGGGCGGTAGTCGTTGACGGTGTTTTCGGCTGCTGAAGCGCGTTTGCCTCCGTACTATCGTGAAAATAACTTACCCTTTTAAATTAATTCAAGAACACAAACAATTTAACTGATTTTGCAAATATAGACAAGCAATTTCTAGGAGGTTTATGTCAATGGAGTATTGTGGCTTAAGAGAGAGTAGATACATTCAATTCCCCACCATAAAGGGCTGTCTGATGGCAAGGTAAAACTGTTAAAACGTTCTAAATAAAGCACTCACTTGAACTGGATATTGATTTAAAGTGGGCGTTATGTGAATAAAATAAATGTTTCTGCTGTCCCCATTCACAGCTGTACATTGCTTTGTTTCCATGCAATAACTCCTGTCTGCTTTTCTTGGAACATGCAGAGCCCAATACACTGTTGGTACCTAAAACAAATCTCATACACTTCAAAACATTTGAACTACAGTACTATTGAAGAAAATAGCAATATCCAAATTAAATGATGAAGACATTTGAGAAGAGAAGGTATAACCGCATTGATTTTACACATACAAGTCAGTTTATTTGCCCATTGTGTTTTAGCAGGAAGGGTTTATTTGAATATGTTGTCAAGTTGTTTTTATGAAGTGTAATTCAGATCATAACAAAAGCATAATTGTATTTCCAATCACGTACCTTGTTCAATGGCACATTAGGCGCTTTCACACCAAGTACTTTTCCCAGGAATAGTTCCCGGAACTTAGTTCTCCAGAACTTTTATTTCCTGGAACTATCTAGTAAATCGCGTTCACACTAGAATAAGTCCCTGAGGGAGCCGCTGACGTCACTTCTTCTTCTTTTTCTTCTTCTTCTTCTTCTTTTTCTTCTTCTTCTTCTTCTTTGGGTTTACTGGCAGGCCGCAAACGTGGTTTGCAATTCGCCCAGCCAATCAGAAATTGGAACCTTTTTCTCCCCAGGAAAGTCCCTGCTCTCTAGCAGGGACTAAAAAGGGGTGAAAAGGTTAGCAAAAGAAAGTTCCAGATCTTTTTGGTGAGAACGCAAAATCCCAGTAACTATCGGAACTATTCCTGGGAAAAGTACTGCGGTGTGAAAGCGCCTATTGGGAGGAAACACCCTTGACCCTGCACCATATGTGAGAAAAACAAACTTTGATTTTGAAAACTGTTTTCTGACTAAGAACTTCTTACAGTTGAAGCCAGTAGGAAACATTGATGCTGCTCCTCAAACGATCATTATGTTTATTCATGCCATCTTTTATCATTAGATTTCCAAATCTGTTCAAACAGCTGTCCTGTTAACAACAACATCCCTGCCAAAGCCCCTTTAGCAGAGAGTATGTTTCTTTATCTGCTGTACTCCTCCAGCCGTATCCTTTGTGTTTGTTTGTTTCCCCCTGTCTGTGTTGTTTGTGTGGGCGTGGTGGCTGTCACTCCTGGCTCCTGGCTCCCGGCTCAACCTCCACTCACCTGCAGCTGTGCACCCTCCCCGACTACACACCTGCTTTCCATCAAGCCATTTACAACGGCATATCAACGGAGGCTCCACAACCTTTCTCCGCCAGATCGTCAAGTATCATCAGCGAGATACGGCTGATACTTGCGCATTAGTTTCTGATACGTCACACGCGGGAGGTCACACGCGGAGGCTTTTTTATGCGGAAGTGAAAATGTCTTACTAAAACGATGCCAGATGTCACTGTAGTCGTGTATATTTCTGTATATCTTTTTGAAAATCTAGTGTATTCATCATTTTCCTACACATTTATTCACTGGTGTCTCTAACCTGCAAGTTGCTCTTTAAGGGAAGACAAACAATGAACCGACAGGGGAACACAGGGAAAGACAAGACTAAATACAGAGAGGGTAATCACGGGACAAGAAACATCTGGGTAAAGGAGGGAGAAACACAAGGGCAACAGGTGAACACAATGAGACAATCAGACACACCAGGGAAACTAACGACAGGAAGGCAAACACAGGAAGAAGGATCAGACAAGACACAAGGAGGAAAACATGCGACAGGGAACACAGAACAGCAAAATAAAACCAAAACTTAACACACAAAACTCAAATCCTGACATAACCCCCCCCCTCAAGGGACATATTCAAGACACAAAGTCCAACATTTCCAAAAGGGTGGGCGGAGGGGGTCCGGAGGACGGGTCTGGATCGACAGCCCAGAGACAAGGCATAGTTCATGGAGGTCGTCTCGGGTGGATGGCCCGGGGGCAAGGCAGAGTTCAAAAAGGGGTGAAGGCCACAGCGGGCGAACTCAGGGGGCCGGGCATGAGGGCGAAGGCAGCGGCTGGAAGAGTCAGGGGGCCGGGCTCGAGGGAAAAGTCCATGGCTGGAGAACTCAGGAGGCCGGGCTCGAGGGCGAAGGCCGCTGGGGAACTCAGGAGGCCGGGCACAAGGTCGGGCAAGAAGGTGGCGACGGGACAGCTCCGGAGGGCGAGCAGGAAGGCAGTGACGGGATAGCTCCGGAGGACGACGTACGCCGCAATGGGACCCCTTTAGTGTCAGCTGGATCACCGGAGCACTGGGATCGAGAGCAGGAGCTGGTGGGACCCTCGGTGTAGCACGTGTAGGCGGGACCCCCAACAGGACAGGATCTGGTGTTGGCAGGAAATCTGGCGGAGCACGTGTCGGCGGGACCCCCAACAGGACAGGACATGGAGTTGGCAGGACCCTCAGCGGAACCCCCAACGACACTGGACGTGGAGTTGGCAGGACCCTCAGCGGAATCCCCAACGCCGCACAGGACATGGAGTTGGCAGGACCCCCGACGAAACAGGTGTCGGCTGGACCTCCAACGGCACAGGACATAGGGTTGACAGGACCCCCGTCAGAACAGTAGTTGGCGGGACCCCCAACGGGACAGGACATAGAGTTGGCAGGACCCCCGGCGAGACAGGTGTCAACTGGACCTCCAACGGCACAGGACATAGGGTTGGCAGGACCCCCGGCAGAACAATAGTTGGCGGGACCCCCAACGGGACAGGACATAGAGTTAGCAGGACCCCCGGCGAGACAGGTGTCAACTGGACCTCCAACGGCACAGGACATAGGGTTGGCAGGACCCCCGGCAGAACAGTAGTCGGCGGGACCCCCAACGGTAGAGGACATAGAGTAGGGACTTGAGTAGGGACTTGAGAGGGAACTCGAGAAGAGAGTCGAGAGGGAACTCGAGAGGAGACTTGAGAGAGGGCTTGAGAGGGGACTTGAGAGGGGACCTGAGAAGGAACTTGAGAGGAGACTTGAGACGGTCGGTACACCGACAGAACACCAGGGGTTGGCGTCGGCCGGTAAGCCGACAGAACATGGGGAGATGGCGTCGGCCGGAGAGCCAGTACTGGAGCTGAAACTGGAGTCGGGACCATGACTGCTGGGACCGGAACAGAAGCCTGTACCATGGCTGTGTGAGCCAGTACTGGAGCCGGAAACATGGCTGCTGGGACCGGAACTGAAGCCGCGACCCTGGCTGCGTGGGCCAGGTAATGGAGCACGGAAACATGGCTGTGTGGGCCGGTACTGGAGTATGTGCTGGCTTCCTGACCTTGCAGGGTTTTTTAGGTCTTTTGGAGGCTCCGTAGAGCTCCAAACGCCAGGCGGGATCCCAAAAAAGGGTCAGAAAATTAGCTACGACAAAAAACTCTGAGCCATTCAGGCAACGAGCTCCACAACCAAGGCATGTTGGCCACCTCCATTTGTGCCTTTTTGAGTATAGCCTCTTTGTCCCTTCTAGACGAGGTTCCACTCCACTCGGCATGATAACATTGAAGGGAAAAATCCAGATCTAACAGATCCAACTCAAAATCATCAATATCCGCTGGGTCCATAATTGGTCGGTTCATTCTGTTACGGTACGTGGAAAAGGTAGGACCCAAATGCGGTATTAACAAAAAGCGAGCTTTAATTTACAAAAAAGAAGAAAACAAGAAACAAACGTAACATTACCAAAACAGGGGAGCACGAGTAAAGAATCCAGGATCAAAAACTTCAAGTACAAACATGGAGCGTGACGTGAAGGGAAGACAAACAATGAACCGACAGGGGAACACAGGGAAAGACAAGGCTAAATACAGAGAGGGGTAATCACGGGACAAGAAACAGCTGGGTAAAGGAGGGAGAAACACAAGGGCACAATGAGACAATCAGACACACCAGGGAAACTAACGACAGGAAGGCAAACACAGGAAGAAGGATCAGACAAGACACAAGGAGGAAAACATGTGACAGGTGTGAGGGAATAATTCTGTCTTCACTCCAAGAATGTAACCCTTTCCTGTGTGTTGACATTTACGATCAGCCCTGATCCTTATCTCCCGTAAGGAACGTGATAATGTAGCCACATGTTGATACAATACGTTTTATGACTTGATCTGGTGGAAGTAGGGAGTTATACAACTCTGAGAACGCTGGCTTCAAAGCACAGCAGGGGACAGAGACAGTCTCCAGGTACCAAGGCCCATCCCCAATATGTTGATTATGACTCTCTGTAAACTAGTTAAATGGTCTACCAAGACACAGGCTGATCAGAATTGACCTGGCAACCCACCCGTGCAGTCAGAACCTTTGACTGCTGTGACTTGTTATGTGAATTTCTCCGGCCGATACTTGTATTAAATCTCAGTGTTTGACATCAGAACTCCAGCTCTCCTCGTGTCTCCTTCATGAGTCGGTGAGTCCCACTGCATTGCTACACAGAAGTTTCCTCCACAACAGGGAACACAGAACAGCAAAAATAAAACCAAAACTTCACAAAAAACTCAAATCCTGACAGAATCCTGGCATTGTCATCTTGGAATATGTCCGTGCCATCAGGGAAGAAAAACTGCATTGATGAGAAGACATGGGGTGTTTCTCAATGTCGAGGAAGGCTGCCCCAGAGCCACTATTTCAAGCATACTACGTCATCGAGTGCCGCCGAAGGACTGTTCCAATGTCCAGCATACATGGAATTCTACCGACTTCGTAGCGAGAAATTTCGAGGCTGCACATGTGTAGACTCCGCAGTCTTAAAATCAATTCCCAAATCTTTGGCGGAAATCGCGCTCCATTTAAGGCGGGGCCTCACATATGACGCACACCAGCACACCTGTTGGCCTGTCCCACAATTCTTCGTTTTCCGAGGCTATGAAGGATTCTTGCCTCGCTTCTGAAGCAAGTGACTCGGAAGACATGTGCTTTGCTAAATCTCTCTAAAAAGGTCAAATTTAACTTGTTTTGCATCAATCTTGATACAGGGTACTTATTATATGTTATAGTTTGGATTCCTAAAGCTTTTAGTCTACTATCCCACCATTCAAGGGTGGTTTTCACTATAAGTAACGTTGTCAGTTTTTAAATAATTCTTTATTGTTTCATACAACCCAGGCCAGGAAACAAATAAATCTGCAAAACTATTTATATTGTATGAATGACTTTGGTGGCATTTCGAGGCGTGAGATTCATTTGACTAATTGCAGATATAAATGTCGAAAGTGTTTATTTGATAGAGATAGTTTACCCGCCGCCCCCCTCTCTCTCCCCCATAGTGAGGCGACCTAGATCCCCCCGCCCTTCTTTGAGTGTGAGACCTTCCATCCCAGCTGTCTGCTGTAAAAAGGGTGGCTGTTACTCACCGCATCAGCTAGGGTTAAATAATGTGTCGCTAGCTGAAACAGATTAATCACTGCAGTAATTATCCAATGGAAGGCTTTTACAGATTGGCTTAGTTAAATCCAGTTGTTTTTTTGGACGGGCAGTGTACAACCACTTAATAGTCAGCTGCAAGTTTGACCCTAAAGAATTGCAACAAAAGGTTTCTCAGTGTTTTATTGTAATATCAGGTGTACTTCATAAAATATCAAAAGTCTATCTAAAGCTGACCACTACAAATGTCTAATTTTCAAGATGGCTGCTGCAAATTCCTAATAATGACCTTACTCCTTCGTTATTCATCCAAGTCAAGCAATGTTGGTGCCTAAACCCATGTTTTGGTGATCTAGGAATCCAATTAGCACATTTAAACTACAGTGAAGTGATTACATGTACAATTATATTTGAAGCAATTGGTTATAAGCATATTCATATCAAAATCGAAGAACTGTGAAATTATTAAAAACAGAGCCCCAACATGTACCGATAACC
>CALSBZ010000040.1:535491-574654 GCA_943591055.1 Gobionotothen gibberifrons | reverse complement strand
GTAGCTTGTTTTACGTGCGAGAATATTGACCCAAATCTGACTCCATATCTGGCTACGGTTTGTTAGTCTGTTGACATTGGAAAACAAGGCACATTTATTATCTTTGGCAGAGATGTCAGATAAAAAGGGCCTTGAATTTCTCACTTCCATTTTATAAATGTAAAATCTCTTTGTAAATTCCAGAAGGAACCTGCAGTTGTTTTTTGCCCCCTGCATTGAGCTTTAAGCTTTTCTTCCAAGGAAGCATTTCCCCATGGAGATCTTTTCTTTCCAGAAGCAGCCTTCACCTTAGCAGGTGCAAAGTCATCAATAACATTTAGGATTTCCGAACAGAAATGATCAATAGGCTCTTTGACTAGGACCAAAGAGGGCTTGAGTTAAAGAAGGATCCAATTGCCCTGTTGGCAGTTCTCTACCTCTCTTAAGCCCTAAAGAAAGGGCCTTGTCACACTCTGATTGGTTAAGAGGGGACATTTAGGAGACAACAGGTGATCTGAATAACCTCCAATCAACTCAGGGGGACCGTGACATTCAGTTAAAATGAACAGAACAAATGTAAATGACACCAAGTACTAGAAGTATAGTGTCTGCCACCATTTGTGTGAAATGTTCAGTAATTGGCATTTTAAATCTTGAAGTGTGGCCAAAAAAGTGTCTTGAGAAATCATGGTAACATTCACGCGTTGAACACCAAATTCTTATCAGTTCATCCTTCAATCTAAGTGGACTTGTCTGCCTGTAGTTAAAATCCCTCAATGTGTTCACAAAATAGCATAGCAGTGAGGTCATAGTGATCTTGATGTTTGGCCACCAAACATTTATTTCATCCTTGAATCCAAGGCTGCAGTCATATGAGGTCCTATGTCATTTAATAACCACTGTTCCTTAACCTCAAGGAAAGATGTGAGGGAAAATGAATCAAGGAAAAGATGACCACAGTGCTAAGAAAATCTGAATGCCATACCGAAACTACAATTTTCTGTACTTGGACTACTTAAAGCGCATCTACGTACATATCATGCACTTTTGTTGTTTTATGCGGGCTATATAAACATGGTTAACAGTAAAACACTTCTATGACAAGGTTGGAACATTAAAAAAGGAAAATAAAAAAGAAATGTCTCTAACGTAAAACATTGTTGCCCCCTCTGTCCACTTGTTTCAAACGACTTGAATCCCACTTAGAATGATTGTATAAAAACAAATTATACTTCATGCAATATATGCATAATGTATTAGGCCTACAAATCTAATACTATGTATGTCAAATTTGAAACATATTAAAAATGCAAGACAATTAATTAAACACAATGAAATAAAAGCACTTAGCCACTTATTAGGCTATGGGATGCAAAATACTCAAATAAATACATGATCTGTGTTTGTCGGTCACTATTGGCTGTTTCTGTGAGCGACTGAATGGTGGCACTGCAAGGAATTGCGGGACGACATTGCATTCCCTTTCCTTTCTTAAAGGGTAATCCAGTGTATCATATCTTAAAGGACATAAGGGAACATCTTATCATTTAGATACATCTACAGCCCTATCATGGCTGCCACTTACTTACTTATTTTGGTCATTTAACTCAACAAAAGCAAAGACTATTCAACCTCAACCCAAGTCTAGAGTCTTACAGTCACACACAATATGTCCTTTGTATCTTGCTAATCACTTTTCCTTGACCTTGATCGGAAACTTTGTTAGGTCAAAAGAAAAAAGTGAAGGAGAATTAATGATCAGAATATCCTGGCTAAAGGAAAAGAGAACTGAGAGCCCGAAGATGTCTGCAACTGCACTTTTTTTTGGACACCTTTTTAATGGGGTTTTGCAGGAAGACCGTCTTTACTCTTCATTTACTATTCCCATGTAACTCTCTCTCTTCTCAATACGTGATCGGGGGCGTCACTCTCCAGCTTAACCAATTACTTCGCTGAAATAAAATAAAAACATCATATTCAAATTATAAAAAAGCAGGAAAAAACAACATAAAAAAACCCCCAAACAAATAAATAATTATATATTCATATAATAAGAATAAATGACATTTTGAGACCAATTTAAGTTTAAATACAAATACCATATTACCGAAGTACTTAATAATTATTTAATATAGAATCAAAATACAAGATTGGATTCATGTTTTTTTGTACTGGCAATCAGCGGTGCATCCCTCTGATTAGACATGATAGCCTTTTATATTAGAATAGCTGGGATGCTTGCTATTAATCTTTTTCTGTTCAGCTCCACTGAGCACCTTTAGAAGGTGACAGATTGGACAGCATTTATCATTCATTTTATAATCAAGACATGTTAGGATCAGCACAGGGGAATAGGAAAAAAAGTCAAATGAAAAGCCTGCCTTTCACTTGCAGCTGCTTTCTACCGATAATGGTATGACAGCCAGCTATAACGAAACATAGGGGACAATTAATATTATTAATAAAAGTGAAATATTAGGACATTTCCAATCACGTTAAAATGTCACAACATCCAAATTGCTTAACTCTTTAGTGCCTAACTACACTAACCCGTTTTACACTGAGCGTGCATATTCGAGGATTTGTGTAATTACCTGATAAGAGCAAGCTGCAGGGAGCAAGGAGTTTGAGTCTGAACTAAATGGGACTCTAGAGATACTGCAACATATAGGGTTCATACACGTTTCTGAAACTCTTTATGTTTCAGAAGGGAGGATGAAATAAGGCCATCGCTTCTGTGATAAGGCCTTTGTGAGATGCTCAATAGAACATACTGAAACATACAGTAAACGGTTGCTCTATCTTTTTTTTAATTACTTTTGTGTGATCTAATACAATAATCAGAGCCTATTCAAAGTGTTTTCTCATGAGCGTGGATGATGTGCACTCTTCTGATCTCTTTTTATTCTGCATTCACGAGGTTTTTTTTCTCTCCTGTTCACCCTCTCTATCAATACATTGCTGACATAAGCTTGTAAAGAGGTTTATATTTTGGAATCATATTCCCCAATTTCATGCTGGGTTAATGAATAGCCCACAAATGTCAACTTGGCAGCTGCATGGCATCCACAGTGCGAGTGTATGGTTTACGCACTCATTTCATTTCAAGCCTTGCATGTATCCCTTGAGATCATTGATCTCTTTTTCAAGGGAGACCTGCTCAAGTAGGTTCCACATGAAACATAAAACAACAGAACAACAAAAAGGACATCATACAGCATCATTACAGGGATTACAATTTACAATAACTTAAAGTACAGTAACGCACTGAAAGCATTATTTCATCACTGAGTCATTATACAGGCTCTGCCCACGTGCTTGTTGTGCTGCAGTCTAGGCAACATAATTAGAGAATCATCCTCAACAGGGATGTACACAGTGACAGACCTTTCAAAGAGGAGGTGAACAGGGATGCTTTTTCACCCAAATTGGCAAATCTTGACAATAATTTTCGCAAAGTGAGATGCCATCCACTCGCATGTCTTCTTATAACCGAACCTGATTGTGGACAATTTCTTCAGCACCACAGTATTAAAAAACAGAATCAAAGAATTCCAAACAAAAAAGGTGACGCTCAACAGGAATGCTTAGGATGCTAATAAACTGCAAATTGAATGAAATGTTAGGAATGATTGGATCAAAGCCTAGAGCGATTCTGGCTGTTAATCATTATCTTGGTGTGTCTCCGTTTATTAAGCATAATAGTTATCACGTCATTCATTAGAACTCTGTGGCCCCTGTTTCTCGTTTGAACATTTAATGAGACATCTTCTTCTTCAGAAATAGCAAATGAAACACAGTTGCACAGAAAAATACCATGGCTGAGTGAAGCATGTGTTTGTGCTCTCAGCTTGAATTGAATCACAAACCTGATGGAGGTTATTATTGGTCCTTATTCTACAATCATTCTAATGATCAATTATATACAGTATTATTTTAAGATATTGTGGAATAAGTCTTGAACTTTTTCTTTGGTTGGTCTTCAATAAGATAATGACACATAGTTCTGGTTAATATATATTTTTTTTTATTCTGATATTCTGATAATAAATCAGCAGATAATGAACTTTCACCGCCTCGTTTTTGTCTTAAAAGCTTTTTTAGCATAAAGGCTCTAAAAACGCTGTGTATACGATACCTGCTCTGTAACAAAGAGAAACAGACAACGTTAGCTACTCCATTCATCTTTACAACTAATCTCATTAAATGTTTACTGCACCACTCCCCCCCTAACGATATTCTATTATTCTATTATAACCCATAATTCCAATGATAAGTCACTATAGACAATATTTGACAGTTGTACATTGTAATTGTTCAGATAAATAAATAGAAATATGAATACACATTTTACCATATCTTTTAGAACAGAATGTCTGTGGGTCAATAACAATGCCGTCAAAAGTGACGCACGCACCGGTGATTGCCCCCGTCCCCAGCAGCCCGTGACGTGAATAAATGCAAGAGAAGAGAATAACCACAATGGCCACATGCTGGCGTACTATATGACACATGGAGGCAGGGTGCGCTTTCCAACTGTGTGGTGTGGCAGAGCAGGCTGAGAGGATTTCTCACACATAAGGAATTCAGAACAAAAATGATAAATTCCATCAATGCATTTTTCCGAAAATGGACGGGGGGCTCACTTTAATAAGGATTCTCCCCTCGCAATCCATGTCCAAAACCAGCGGAAATTTCCAGTGCCTGCGTGCGTCCGGGACTCTTCCTCTGCGGGGGCAGCGATGTCACGGTGACCATTTAACAGACGCTTGTTGAGTTTAGTGGAGAAATACTCGGAATGTTTGCTTTTGTGAAGTCTATTCTTAATATGCGTTTGGGAAGCTCACTTTTGGACCACAACTTGCGATACAACTTTACGTGAAGCTGCTTCTCAATGATGAACAGAGGAGATATCGAGTAAGCTTTGCTTTACTTCACATGAACGTATGGTGTATACATTTTTACACTACAGGAGATGAAAGCAGAAAGAAGAACGATGCATTTGTTCGTGTGGTTATTAGTCCTAAACTTTTTCTTGTGCTGGACCTCAGTTGACGCACAGGTAATTATGTATCCTTTGTTTTAGCAAAAATGCTTTCACCCTATAATAAAAGTATATTTTAGAACTAAATGCATATGTATTGCCTTATAATAATCCCATCTTCAGCCTGTTAATTAAGGATGAATACAAATGTTAGCCTAATATTATTTTTGAAATTCACCAGCATAAACGCTGCACTGGATGTATTGCCATAAAATGCAGGAAAGGGCTTTACCTCTGATTATACACCGATACTTTTAATTGATCTTCCCTCAATATAATAAGGGGTTTCCCTTACAAATACCCTTACAGATACAAACAGATAAGCGGTCAGCCAGGGACCAGTATGACTCATAAACTGTCTTTTTTCCCACAGTGTTTAGTGTATTTGCAGCTCTGTATCAGGCGGATATCTTTTTATAGATGGTCACACAAATCTCTGCAACACCAGCACTGCACAAAGTCTTTTTGCGTTTATAACTAATAGACTCCTCAAGAGCTTTTTGTCCCTGATTTGAGGGAGTTAAATAATCATCATCTGACAATAGTTCTCATTCTGTGAGGCTTGTGGGTGAGTAAAGTGTTGGCAACTGAATCACCAGACTTAATTAGTCATTGACCTACGAATAATCCAGTTTTTCAGAGAAGAGTGTAGCATGCAAAATGGTTGTTGTTTTGTCAATGTGTGAAATGTACTATTCATTGACTGGCTGTGTCGAGTAGTGGAACTTTTATTTTGAAGACTCAATTACCTCATTCACACCAACGGTGTTTCAGGGCCGGCCCGGAGCTAGAGCTTGAAAAGCACCGGGTTTTCCTCTTCATACCGCAGCTGAGCAGCCTCTTAGCTCCGGAATCCGGTTCATTTCAAGCACCAAACAATTGTCCGGCCAGAGCAAAAGCACCACATACGTCACGCTTACGTCGAGGCGGGGGGAAGAGACAGGATCTACTCCTGAACAACAACAGAAAGTCCGCGTTTTATCCAGTTTGTACACAACGATGTTGTTTCTGCCATAGACTGTATATATAAAGGTTTCTGCTCATGGTGAAGCAACGTGTCTGCGTGTTAAGGTGGAACCTGAGCATTCACGTTGATCACCTCTCATTATAACTAATACATCTATAAAACTATAAATATTAAACTTTACTTCACGTGTTCATTTGAGAACAGCTGCCTGTTACATACTTGGGTGAAGGTTACAGTTCATTTAAATGAAAGATACAACGTTACTCCACACTCATGGTTTAGTCCACCTTAAGAAATAAGACCGATCTCGGAAGCAGTTGTGTGTTAAAAAAACCTTTATTGACACGAGTACACTTGTTTATAAGAATATAGTCACCACAGAAATGACTCCGCAAAAGCTGCAGATAGAGGCATAAGAAATGAATGCAACTGATTTCATCCGCGCGGTTTGGCTTTATGAAGCAGGCACGCAAATGGTAACGTCATGACGCAAACGATGACGCAATGACGCATTACCAGTGGACTCTGGGCTGTGTGAAAAGAGCTTCTGCTAAACCGAAGAACCAGTTCTGAACCTGAAAAGCTCTAACACGGAGCTTGAACCGGAGTTGCGTTGGTGTGAATGAGGTAAAAGTGCAATTTTAGATTACAAACCGGAGCTACCAGGTTTTTTGGCTTCCCATTATAAAGTCATGTTTAATAAGACAGCAAACCTCAAGGACTTGTTGGTTTTGTTGACTTATTTTGAAAGTGTGGTAAATGTTTAAGGTTGGATCAGGACATAAAAAAACCTACTGTGCATCATCAATTACAAACCAGAGCTAGAAGGTTCTTTACGAAGAAAATGCCAAGATGTTCCCGGAAGAAGTGTCACAGCAATCATTGCCTGAAATATGTCGACCCAATTGGACACTGTCTCTTTATTATAAGTAAAAGGTTCAAACTAAGTGGACCCTTCATCATTTCTGCAACTTTCCAATATTGACTTGGAGGGTGATTTAAACAGCCAGATCAACATGTGTGGAAAACGAATGAATTGCTGCTTAAATGAGACATGCAGCATTGTTGCCTGTGACTACCAACCATTGATTACAGTAAGGAAACCACAGCTTGCCTTTCATCTCTGAAATTAAAACTGATTGTTTGCGCTTATACTTCTCATCTCTCTCTCTGTTTAACATTTACCTTATTTTTTCCTCCAAGTTGATGAAGTGCTGCGCTCTTGTGCTGCACATGAGCCACAGGGAGTTAGGGTTGGATGGTGGTGGGCGTACAGATCACAAGCCTTTGATTCCAGAGGCTGAGCTGTGCATTTGTCTCACGTATGGTTAGGAGTGGGCTACAAAACGGTCAGGCAAAGATAGAGCTTAGCTGAACATCTGCAGCTGTTTTTGTAAATATTATATTATATTAATTGTGTTCCGGAGTAACTTACAACAAGTGCATTGAACCATAGAGAAACAAACAAAAACAAAAGCAAGAATCCTGCAGGCACAATAGCTATTAATAAGCCAAATCATCGTAAGCATAATTGTATTGGATACATAAGAGAGAATGTTCCTACTGATCAAGGCGTTGTTGAAACAGGTGGGTTTTCAGTCTACGACGGAAGATGTTTTAACTTTCTTCCTTCCTATTGAAAAATACTTGATGATCTTCTTAATATTCAGCCAAGCGTGGCCATTTATAATCAGCAAACTTCTATAACTTTAAAATATTCAGCCTCTAACCTTGTTAGTCCAAGCTTTCAAAAAGCATTCCCATTCATGATTCTGAGATTTCTTAACTACGGTGAGACAATCAGTATGCCTGATAGGTCTGCTAAGCAGCCGGTCTGAAATATTCTTTCATACGGTTCAATACCCTTTTCAAGGTCGACAGGCTGAAAGGTTAAGAGACAACATGACTCCATAATGACCCTTTATTTAAATGTTCAGTGCGTGAATGGATTTAAAATGGAATCATTGCCATCCACACGCACAAGTCTATATGGTACCCACTTTGACACAAATCAGATCAAAGCAAGTTTTATTTATATAGCACATTTAAAAGCAAATTTTAGTCGAGCCAAAGTGCTGTACATGTAATAAAAACACTTTACTACAATCACAATTAAAGACAATAATTTACAACAGAAATATAAAAAACAAAAACACAGGGAATAGTCAGGTGTCGTGCTCCTCTCTGACTAGAAGGCGAGAGAGAAGAAGTGTGTCTTTAGTGATTATTTAAAACCCCCTAGTGTCTGGGCCGAGCTCACATGGAGGGGCAGACTATTCCAGAGCCTATAGGGCCAGCAGCTGCGAAGGCTCGGTCCCCTCTGGTTTTAAGCCTGGTCTTGGGCACTATCAGCAACAGCTGGTCAGTTTATGCAGCACTGCACGTGGAGATGTGGACGCGCAAATCACGCAGATTACGTACATATAAACCTGCGGCGGAAACCCCTCTTGTCTGTCAGTGTGATTATGACTGATTTTATAAAAGTAACTAAGTAACGCGTGTCGGGGCAATGTTAGTAACTGTAGTGTGATTACTGAATTATAAATTGCGTTACACTACTCCGTTACCGACAAAAGTAATATTACTCCGTTACTTTGTAACGCGTTACACCCAACTCTGGTGAGGTCATAGGTGGTCAGGTTGCTGATGGCGATGCCAGTGTTGCAGATCTGGTCCAGTGTGTGACCTTTTTTATGGGTGGCAAAATCAACATGTTGTGTGATATTGAAACAACAAACATAGTGAGAGCACAGCCGGGCACATCTGCCTTGTTTAAATCCAGAGGGCAGAGGTCCTAGGCCTTCTGTACCTCCACAGCCTGGGAGCTCTGAAAACGTTAATAAAAGGAGTACAGTTTATCTTAGATGCAGACAATTCCTCAGCATTGCTTGTAGTCCTTTTATCATCTGTTATTTTTCTTAGTCCTGCCCACATGTTTCTAGCATTAGAGCCCTTTAGTTAGACTTCACCTTGAATGTTCTCTTTGCACTGTTAAATAACTCGCTTAAATGAGGCTTGAAGGTTCAGCCTACAATGTTATGATGTAATTGACTAAATAAGGATGTTTAAATTCAACCAACTTTTTGGGAATTCACTCTTCTGGAATAGTCCGTCCTTTGCATATGGGTTTTCAGCTGGTAAATCATATATTATAATTCACCAAAGTTAAAAATTGGGATGTTTAAATAGGTTTTAATGCTCCTACAGAACCACTGTTTCACATACAGCACAGCAGCACAGACTCTCCCAGTATACTCTTCTTGGAAATGGGAACTTGCACAGTGTCTCTAGGCTCCACTTCAATTCGTCTGTCATATGTTTGACAGATTGAGTCATTTTTGGCACATATGTCTCAGGCACTGTCATGGGAAATAACATTTTCAAATTGTGTGACTAACCAAATAGCCCCAGTAATGACTCTAAACTCTGACAAAAACATAGTTACATGGTGCAGACGCCCCCACCAACCCATGAATCAACGGCAAAAATCAGGGTATTGAGCAGCAAGTCCAGTAACCTTTGACTTCAGTCTTCTACTGTTAGAAATCATGTTTCTTTAAGAAGAAAAAAAAAGACTACATTACCAGGAAATAGTCAAGAACAATCCTAAGGAAAGCTAAAACATGTGAGTGGATACTGTATGTGAAAGGATTTAACAATTTAAGTAATGATGGTAGTTTGTTATAAGGGCTTAATTGTTTAGATCAATTATTTGAGGCTTTAGCTGTGTATCTAGCAGTGTTACTAGCACAACTTGATGTGAAATTCAAAAGTGTTATATTAAAACAACCTTGGATATGATCACATTTTGTTTCTCTACTGTTTTCACTTGTAAACGTTGTCACAACTTCCCTGCACGTGGTTGCCAAAAAAGTTGACCTGGCACCCAGCAGATGGCTACCGAAATAAATAAGGCAAATTATAATTTGCATACATACAAAGACGGTGACAGATGTGATCTTGTTTGTTTTGCTCCACAGACGGGGTTCGATGTCCCTCTCACTGCACACGAGCAGATGTACATCCTTTATGAAATCAAACAGCAGTGCTTCCAGAACCTCTCCAACATTGATCCTGGGGCTACAGGTACATAACATGCACTGAAAGTCGCTTTGATGCTAAACAATCCTGCACTCTTTGGATTATTTGGTTAACATTTTTTGGGAAATATTGTTATGTTTATATGAATGCGATGCTGTTTCAAATGGGAAACATGGCAGGTCAAACTTTTAAAGCCTTTGGTTTTTTGTCTGTTAAAGGAGCAGTAGGTAAGTTTGAGAAACCGCCTCGAGTGCACAAAAATTCCAAAGTACACAACCGAAAAGAATCCGCCCCTTCCTTCAGACTTCCTACAGAGCACCTCCTCCAACACACATGAACGCGCACAAGATCATGATATGAATGTAAAACAAATGTATAACACAGTTATTGTCAGTGCTTATATTTTTGAAGCTAGCATGTTTGTTTTGTGAAAATGTATTACAAATGTTACGTCTAGCTGACGAGAGCAGGCTGCGGCAGTAACGTTACATATCAGCTCGGTGTGCTCCGTAAATAGTCGCCATAGTTGAAAAGCAACTCCGATATTGACTCTGGTTTGACTTCTCCTAGTTTCCACTTTCTATTTCTTCATAATTTGCTCCATTAGTTTTTCTTTTGCGACCGGTAGACGATGTTGAAGCAAACTCTGCCATGGTGAACGTGTCCTCCTGCAGCGGCTGCTGCTGCCGATTGAGCAGCTGCCCGGAGACGGGAAACACGCCCAATGACGGCACGTGCAATGACTGCACGGGTGTGTGTGTGTGTGTGTGCACGAGATTGAAGGCTGACAGACAGGTCGGCCAACCAGTTATTTTATGCTAAAATTATTGGTCGTAGTTTTTACAGTATTACGGCTTCCACAGATGAAATATTTGTATGGATTTTTTTTCAAAGCACTTAGAATATGCATTGCTATCAGGATATTAAGAGCATTCCATGGAATATAACAAAAAGTGTATCTCGAGCCGGTTTCTCAAACTTACCTACCCCTCCTTTAAGTGGATCATTTCAGTTTTTTTTGTTTGTTTTGTTAATGGTTCCATGATTTCAAAGGCTTTGAGGATTGACAGATGTGTAAGACAAATACAATGCTTACCAAAACCATAAAAGAAAGAGACAAAGGGGCTAATGTTAGCTTAAAAGCTGCTAGCTTCAAGCATCGGCTTGCTCACACTGGATTAATACTATACAATGTACTATTTTCTGAAGAAGGCATTTTTATTTTAAACCTGTGACTTGGTAAAATGATGTTACCTACTGAGTCAAATATTGTTTACCTCATTTATTATCCACAACTTGGTGTCTTTTTCCTCTCAGTGCAAACTTACATGCAAGAACATTCAAATATGTTTTTAGGCTACATCAATCTAAAATATGACATGGAAACACAATGTGAAATGCAAAAAGGTGAATGCCTTTCAGTTGTGTTTCTTCATTATAAATAGTGAAGTATTGTTAAGCTGCTCTTTTATTGGTAAAAGCTGTCAGTACAGTTCTGACAGGAGCTTTTGAAATGCTAGCATTCCATTTCCTTTCTTCCACTTTAGTTCAGCTAACAATAAAGGTTGATAGCTGCCAAATGAAACCTCCATCAAGTGCTTTCCTGCCCTTCATCAACTACCCACTCTCTGTTTAGATGCTCTCATTTCATTATTTGTCTGTTGTCAGTCAACCTTATAAGCACACTTTGTGGTGTGATGTTGCTTATGAATGAAAATGCAGACAAACCATGACTCTGCTGTCATTACACTCTGGTCAAACAAGACCGTTGTCTGTACATTCAATAACAAACAAATCTTTTCATATCGGTTGGTTTAGAGACACAGAAAAACCCCTTATATTTTGGGTTTTAGATTTTTTGGATGCTCTGCCATCGCACATTTTGTTTTTTTAATAACACCCCATAGGTGTTCATTTCCAATGTTGGGTACGTCACATTGCCCGGCTGTTCTTTATTCCGCTGTTTACGTGTATAATATAACCCATCAACAAAATCCATAGTTTGACAGACCTACAATAAATCCTAACTTTACATTGTGCTTCATATGAATATTTTGGTAAATAATGTTAAGTGGAGAATGTGTGGTTGAATTAAAATAAACATTGTGTAATGAAGGTAACTTCGATACTATGGACTGACGGCTTTGGGGCCTTGTAATATTGCACATGTGTGTTTGCACTTTATATAAAAACTTCCCTTTGTACAGTAATAATGTCCCTCAGCACTTTAGTAGTGAACTTTGCACTTTATTAGCGTGATTTGCACAGTACAGTTTGGCATTGCATATTTGCAAATGTTTACATAATTTATACTATTTATTGATGTAATATTTATTAAATGATTCAACGGTGTTGATTGGAATGTCGTCTGGCAGGTACTGGTCGGGTCCTCGGCTCGACCTGAAAAGAGAGCGGGTTAGCGAGAGCGCCGAAAGTGTTTATGATTGTGTAATAATGACAGCGGTTGAGATTAATCATTGTGTGTAAATAATATGTTTGAGCATGTACAGTATATATCATGACGTTAAAGTTGCATTACTTGTAGAAGTGAACACTGTGTAAAGCAGATGGCTATGGACAACTAATGATGCTATGAACATAATATTTTGGATGTTCTTTTTGGCAATTGTGATGATATGTGTATTTATTATTATCACCTGTGAATGGTTTCTCCCAATTAAATCCTCTGAGGATAATCTATAAATGAGCCCGTCTTCAGTCGGAGAGGAAAGGGTGAACACGTACAGAGAGTGGTGAACACCTACATGCTGGCTACCTGTTCTCTTGTGGTCTCTTGATAAATAAAAGTCACCATGTTTTGTAACTCTACCTCCTCTCGTGGTCGATTCTTTCCCTGGAAATCCAGCTGCTAAAGTGTCGCTGTCTCACACATTGCTTTTGAAAGTTGCACTTTGAAAGGTGTCCATACATAAGTACAATCGTTTTGAGGGAGCTCAATTATTTTTGTACGCATCATTTTTGTTGTGAATAAGTGGCTTTCACATTTCTCAATAGAATAATATATTTTCCAATTGCAGACAACCTGCACAGTCCACTGGTGCCTTCGTTTCTGTTCATATTTTTTGAGCAAAAAGCAAAGGTATTTCTGTGTTCCTAGAAAATCAGTTTAAAGCCAATGTTAAATACCTGGAATATGTCGCACTAATGTTAGTAATGGGAGACTACTCATTCAGAGGACAATAGCATTAATAGATCATTTTAATGACACATTTGTATTCAAATGATGTAAATGATTACATTTCACACATGTTTCCAGGTCCTCAAGTGATTTTAAGGACCAAAAACAGATTTTCAACTCTGCCATATTATTGACAGATAGTGTGGGCATTCATTTCAAGTTTCCAAAATGCAATTTCAGATACAATTGGGTTTTGTGAATTATATTTCAACGAACTTGCACCAGACACAAGCTGTTTTTTTTTTTGTTAAGCCCATCTATTTACCCCACTCTTGATTTATTGATTTTAAATAATGGAAACCCTTCTTTTCAGGTTTTTTACTCTGTGGTTTACAGTATATGTCTGATAAAACATGTGTATAGTTTGTTGACTTCCTCTAACTCATACTCTTCTCTCTGCAGATGAGGTGTGCCCTCCAGACTGGGACGGGCTTATCTGTTGGCCCGGGCTTGCTACCAAGGTCCCCTGTCCGACTTATATCTTCGACTTTAACCACAAAGGTTAGCAGTTATTTTTATTTCTTTGCAGATATACCACCGCTAGAACTGAGATTTACTTATACAAATATACAGTACTTTCAGGCCATTTATTTAGCCGTGCAAAATAGTGTAAAGAGCAATGCAGTGATATGTAATTTTGTGGGCCGATCAAAAACGTAGCATCATAAGAGCTGCCGCGACAAAAAGCAATGAAAAATGCATTTTCCAAAAACAATTTTCCTTTTGATTTTGGAATACTGTAGAACATAGGAACTGTGTAAACACAATATTTTGAACACTTGCACAGTGTGAAATTTGACCTGGAAGCGTTTCAATTCACACACGGCTGCTGTGCCCTCACCACACGTGAAAATCGCCACTGTTACGGCCCGTCCACACAGCGGCGTGAGTTGTCGCTTGCCGGCGGGCGTGTCTGAAACTCGACCAACAACCAATCACATGAATCTCCCGCCCCTGACACACAAGCAGCGGTTTGATTGGCTAGAGCTTGTACTGGCATATGATTCGATTGGCTGACGCTTCTGCCGAGGCGTCAAAAGTTGAACATTGCTCAACTTTTGCAGCGAGCCACGCCCACAATGCAGTTTGGCGAAAAGTGACGTCACCACATTCAAAGTGAATGGTGAAGCGTCAACGCACGCCGCTGTGTGGACGGGCCGTTAGCCAGCTAGATCGCAACTTTTTAGTTTGCCATAGAAAACATTGCAGACTACTCAATTAACCCAATTAAATTAATGTTAGCATCTTATTCAATGCTAATACTGAAACAAATGTATAACTTTGGTTTCTATAGTCCTGTGTTAAGCAACTGCAATCATGGCTGTTTACGCAACTTCCGTTATTAGCAAAGATGGCGTAAAGTTTAAAAGTGTCCACACCCAGCTTAATGACCACTATAAGTTCACCCTCCAGGTCTCATAGTGCACTGCAAGCTGCATGAATGGCGCTAATCATCAAGAAATCCAGATTTTGGTTTCTATTGGAAATGTCCGAAATTATTTTAAAAGTATGTTTTTCAGGACACGCTTACAGGACATGTGATGTCAACGGTTCTTGGGTGTTTGCACACCGCTTGAACAAAACATGGACCAACTACTCGGAGTGCTTCCTTCAGCCCACTGATGAGAAAGGGCGAGTAAGTATGACTGTAAAACATTAAAGGAGGAGCTGATTATGTTAACCACTTGCAGCTGTTATTATTCCTACACACCATTAGGAATAATAATGGGTTATCCAACCTATCGTTGGAGGTGAGAGCGTGCTGCTTAGTCCCATACACAAGAATATTCATTTATGACAAAGAGTGTCTGCATACGTTAGAGTCTAAACTGTCAATCTCACAGGAAAAGCTCATGTGGAGGCTGACTGTGAATAATCTGGCAAAGAACCAATGCACTGAATCATTCCATATGCCATTAAAACACAATAAAATGCTTGAAGAATAAAAAAAGAATAAAGACAGTCCAATATTATTTTATTGAACAGAGCACATAGGCACCAATACAAAAATAATCACATTAGAATGTTCAAGTGTAATTAATATAGCAGCATTTACGTTGTATATGAATCCAGTTTTCGCATTTCCCAGTCAAAATGCTAATAGAGAAGGATTATCCCTCTGGGTTTTTTTTTGCTTCTATGTTAGGACATCTTTTATCCCAGCAGCTGTGAGTCATGTATGTCTTTCTTCTGCAACTCTATCTCACCTTAAAGAGTTCACTGAATGGCAAATATTTCTCTCTGTTCCAGCAAGACTTCTTTGAGCGGCTGTGTGTCATGTACACCATTGGCTATGCTGTGTCCTTTAGCTCTCTGCTGGTGGCCATCTTTATCATCGGATATTTCAGGTGAGAAAAGAGCTTTTCTGATGGGTTGTTTTTGTGACAAACAGACACATCGGGGGAATAACTACAGGAGGCTTTGGCTCCCAGGTATGTGTTTGTCCCAGAATGGGTATCAACTGCAAGAAATGCAAAACAATATCAAGGTATAATCAATGAAAAGATGCATTTAAGCCATCCACGTCACACATTTTTTTTCTCAGCCCAGCTTATTTTTTGATTTCAGTCACAACAGAGCATGCGGTTGCAGACGGCAGCCTTGAGAAAAATCATGTTTTTTCCCTCAGTGCTTCACCTTTCTTTGTGTGGCTGTTGAAGTTGAATATATTTCAAGTTTTAAGAAAAACCCTGGTCACGTCACTGTAGAAAGTGTAGGAGAAGCCTGTTTTGGCCCTGTCTTTCAGGCAGAAACTAGCATAACACAGAATGAAAAGCCTGTTTCCCTTCTGTTTACTTTCTGATTTGTATCCCACAGAGGTGTGGAGTCGAGTCACATGACTTGGACTTGAGTCAGACTCGAGTCACCAATTTGATGACTTTGGACTCAACTTGACAAAATCACAAAACACTTGCGACTCGACTTGGACTTGAACACCAATGACTCGGGACTTGACTTGGACTTGAGCCTTCTGACTTGAGGTGACTTGATAATTTAATTCATAGGTCTCCAACACGGTGATCGCGAGATGCCGCTAGAAGAGCAGACTCCAGTCGGGGAGAGCAGAATATTCAGCCGCTGTGAATCCATGCAGGCAGGGGCGGGACTTTATTTTGCTGAGCCACCATGCGGCCAATCATATGCGAGGACACACTAGGATCATACCATTATGTGAATGAAAGGTGGGGGGCAGACGCTCCAAAGACAGCAGGTGTGGTGGTACAGGCCAGCTACACAGAGCGACGGGGAGACGGATTTAAATGCAAGCGCGTCGGAAAAAGTCAAGAAATTTGCGAAAACTGAAAAAAGAAGCAGCATCTGGCTGCATTTCAATGATATTGAAAGCAAAAGAGAGAAAGCAAAGCTGAGTGCAGGATTTGTAAAATGAAAATAACCTTCAGAGCAGGGTTTTTTTTTTGGTAACCAGTCCACTCAGGATTTATTGTCAGAGGTGGGAGAAGTTCAGATCTTGTACTTGAGTAAAAGTATCAGAGTGTAGGAATACTCGGTTACAATAAAAAGTCCTGCATTCAAAATGTTACAAGTAAAAGTACAAAAGTATTGGCATCAAAATATAGTTAAAGTACCACCTGCAGCGGGATCTAGATTCAGGTGTTCTTTTCCCCATAGAGACCGCCTTGCTGCACATTATCCCTTGCATAAAGATAGGTTGTGGGTCCCTTATAACATGTTGTACACCAGGGGTGCCCAACCAGTCGATCGAATAGAACAACAATATTCTGTTGTATCGTTAATGTCCTATAACATAATCTTCCTGTGCCAGAATAATGCACTTGAACGCATCAAAGCTTTGTGATTGGCCGGCGTGACCCCATGTGTCGGGGTGTGGCTAGTGGGCAGTGGGCACTAGTTAGCTGACGTTGTCCGTGTAACAGGAGTGACAGTCCGCACGCACACAAGACCGCAAATATGGCAGATGCAAAAAAACTAAAAAGCCCAAAATATATAATATTCACTCAGAGTGGGAGGATGATTATTTTTTTATCTATTCCAATTCAAAGTCCATCTGTCTCATCTGCAATGCGAGCGAAGAACCGAAGAAGGGTAATTTAGGAGCGGCATTTCAAAACAGTGCACAAACGCTACGAGACGGAATTCCCTCCTAATTCTGCCCTACGCTCCCAAAAGGGGAGGGACCTGAAAGGAAAGCTAAATGCACAGCAGTCCATTTTCACCCGGCCCAACAACAAGAGCAAGGCTGCTACCATAGCATCTTATCGTGTCAGTCACGTTCTTGCGAAACACATGAAGTCTTTCAAAGACGGCGAAGTTGTGAAAGAAGGATTCCTGGAGGCTGCCGACATGCTTTTGGGGGACAGTAAAAATAACAGTAGCATTTCAACAGGTTTTTGATATAATAAAAACTCAAGTTAGATACCGTTATTAATATACCGTCCTGTGTCAGTTTGTCTTGTTTGTTTCCATGGATGGTCCTGCCAGGCTTCAGCCAAGAGAGGATCATTTCCAGTCTAGTCAGGTTTTGTTATTTTGTTATTTTTTGCAGACTTAAGTTAATCTTAAATTCTCTTTTTGTTACGCTTGTTTTTTCCTCCTTGTGAGCGCTTTCTGTTTAATCCAGTACCTACTATGTTAAGAGGGATTTTCTGTTTTCTGGAAATTAAAAAGAAATGTGTTTCTATATTCAAGACTGTCTCTGGGTCGTGCATTTGGGTTCTCCAGTTTGTGTTAAGGTCGTGACACTATATTTGCCAATGCCAAGGTTTGAGACTAGTTCAATTACAAATCCTTGTTGCCGCTGATGAATTTTTCTACGTGTCTTGCATGAAGTGGGACATGCTTAACCCGACAGCTTGACTGACATGGAAAAAGTTGGAAACAGCATTTGGAAATACTTGAGCCTTTAAACTGAATTTTTATGTAACATTTAATTAAATTGATCTGGGATTTCATAAAAAAAATGCCTTGAGGTTCTGCACATTTTCTCTGAAGAATCCTATGACCTAATTGGAATAAAGAGCAATACTGGTAGATCAATGTACTGTTTTGTGAAAAAAAGGTTAAAGAGGCCCTATATGTGCAGGGGAGCACATAACTTTGTCAGTGAGGTACTCAGATGAGTATCTGGAGTCAGTGTTTGGTACTCCAACTTCTGGCTCCACTCAAAGTTATTTGATGAAGCCCTCTGTATCGCCAACGGGGGGGGGGGGGGGGGGGGGGGGGGGGGGGGGGGGGGGGTACACCGTGACCACAGAGCGTGACCGTTGTGATCAGCTGTTTTAGCACAGTTCTCCTGTGAAGGAGGGGAGTCTCCCTCCGCAGCTGGTTGGCGTAGTTTTGGCACAATTCCGTTGTACAGACCGACGTTAACAGCAGCCCTGTCTGTGCACACGGAGACCGACTCTGTCGTCCGGTGATCTAAACGCCTTCTGGAAAAGCTTCACAAGTACGTCGGTACGCAAATGTGCTTTGTGACACAAGAGACGGTACGCATTTCGGGTTGTTGCCGCGCATGCGTACCTGCGTACCAGTTATGTGCACCCCTGTATATAGGTTTGTGTGCATGTTCCAAAGTTGGAGTTTCCCACCACCCACCTGAAACACCTCCATTGTAGTCTTGTGTTTACTTCCGTAACATAGTGAGATCACTATATAACACTCGTGCTTCCATTGGCTAGCACAGCGGTTCCCAGGCTTTTTCAACCCACTTAAGAATCAACATATTTGTGCGACCCACATTCAACCATGAACAATACTGAGGCTAAATAAAGTTCTGATAGGGGAAGCAAACACAGACATCACAACACGGAGCTTTACGGAGCAAAAACGGGACATTGTCTTACCTTAGCTGTTGTTCTGATCAAAAGTTGTGTTCAATGGCATTAAAACGATAAAAACGCTGCTGAAGGTTAATCCATAGGTTCATCCAATATGTCTGTGTCACTTTGAAATTATTACTGATAATCCATCTTCATATTTATGGCAAAAACTGAGTTTTCATATATGGGGCATTCTACCGAATTAGTACAAAGTGCGGTCCCACAACAAGAAAAACGATTTAACAAAACAATTAAGTATTCAGACATAGATATTTACTAAGAATATGTTATGGTCTATTTAAACACAAGGCATTATATTAGATAGTGATACGCTTAATATACAAAAACATCATTTATAGGGAAGTAGCTGTCCCCAACCCTGACATCTAAATTTCAATTTCTGTAAATAACACTTAAAACATTTCATTTAATTTTGTTCAATGGTGTATTTATAAGACCTTTATGATTACATTCAAACAGAAGTTGGAATATTTAGATTTATTGTGGGTTTAATTTTTTAATAAAAAAACTATACTCAAAAAATCATGTCCCCAATTTTCATGTCACTTCGGTAGTGACATGACAAATCCAATGGCTGAGCCTGGTTTTTAGCAACACCCCTGCATTTTTGACTAGGCAGTGACACTGCATCCCTGTCCCTCATGGCTGAATGGCAAATAGCTATATCCCATACTTTTGATATAAATCTCTTCCAAAATCAGAAAATTGGCGTGTAACCTTAAAGGTAGGGTTTTGAAAGTACTAGTAGTAAAAATCTGCCTCTTCCTTCAGACTTCCTTACAGAGCCCCTCCTCCAACACACACAAACGCGCACATGACCAATGAGGGCACGAGATAAGTTTGTGCACAAGATGGAAGGCCATCCAGTTATTTTAGCCGGGCCGGCTAAATAACTGGTCGTGCTTTTTACAGTGCAACGGCTTCCACAGATGAACATTTTGTATGTATTTATTGTCAAAGCATTTAATATATTCATTGCTATCGGGATGTTAAGAGCATTCCATGGAATATAACAAAAAGTGTTTCTGAAGTGAATTACCTACCCCACCTTTAAGAATTGTCACTACCGAACAATTATTATCTTCAATTTAGTAACATTTTTCGGGGCTTTATGCAAAGCAAGGGCGCCGGAAGCGTTTTCGCAGCGGCAGATGCCGCGGAACACTGTACAAATCCTGTTTCAATAATTCCCCTCTACTCTAAAGTCGCATCTAAAACACGATCTGATCTAGCTGTGTAGGCTATATTTTGCTATGTTTGATTGTTATATTCAATCTCATTAGCTACAGGCATTTTTTAAGCTTGTAAAGGGAAGATGACAGCTCTCACTCACACCGTGCTCTTCCACAGCGCCGCTCCCCCTCCCTCCTGCTGAAATTATGAATGTATAAGGCAAATAGTAATCACACGGCAGGGTCCGTTACAGTTAGTTTTTATCTGATTTCAAATAAACAAAGTCTTGGCTTTCAGAATATTAAACTTGTTTCTGCAAATTCAGATGATAAATACAACTCTGAAGATTGTAACGGCATAATTACAAGCGGAGAACGGAGTAATTTAACGTCACAGCAGGCATAACAACAGCCGGTGTTTCTTACACAAACGCAAAAATACACAAACACACACACGTATACACACACACACTCGCGGGTTTCCCCCAATTTGCTCCGCTAATAATCAATCAGATCGATCCAGAGAGGAGGAAACTTTAAAGGCCTTTTTCTCAAAATGATGACTCTGTAACAGTCATTATATAATGTGACATATTTTGCTTAATATTTGGTGTACAAAAACAATCCTGATATCATTAGAAAGCTAGGAATCTCCTCTTTCCAGCAGTGTATACAACTCAAAATGTGTCTTCGGGTCAATGCGACTGACTTCGATAGAGCAGCAGGTCACTTTGCATTAGGTAAAATAAAGCAGGCAGACATAACAGGAAGAATATGTACATTTTAACCCAATCAAATAGGACATTGTCACACCATTCAAATGTATCCATATAAATTACAACCAATAAAAAAGCTTAGATGTGTTTATTTGTTACGTTGTTTACGTTATTTGTTACGTTGGTGTGTGTCAGCCGTTAACCTAGATAGATAAACTTGCAAACATGTCAGAAGAACCGGCACATAAGAAAACAAAATACTGTCAAACTAAACTGAAATTCAACAACTTGAATGTCACATCCCTGACATCCGCAACTCCGGAGCCTGGTCCTTCAGAACCAGCGCAGATGAACGCAAAAGCAGCTCTGCGGCCGCAGAGACTGTCAAAACCGCCGCCGCCGCCGGCATCGTTGATCCGAAACAGGCTGGTTCCGACTGAATGGAGGTTTGTTGTCGGGACATTGAGACGGGCAAATAAAAGCTTATTTGGGCAAAGAGAAAGGTACTTCAATGCAGAATGGTACAAAAACAGAGAGTGGTTCATTCTTTGCAAAACCACTAAACGAGCCTTCTGTGAAATATGCAGATTTAATATGTCAAACGGCTTGTAACTTTCTCCAAATGTGGAGATGACAGCTTTGTAAATACCGAGTTAATAACTGGAACTTTTCACAGAGAGTGTGTTCAAAAAAAGTTTGCTTACTTCAGTCAAACACCAGTCAACATTCAGCTTGTCAAACAAGAGTGTAGCAGGAACAAAGAAGAGATGGAATGAGCAACTGCGCTGTCATATGTGTGGGCTGGACCTGTATAGTTTAATTTACAGGGAAGGAGTGAGCAGAGGGTCGAGTTGTCCATTCTTGTTCTGTTTTCTCTGACTATCTTCCTCCTGAACACCCTCTCAGACTTTCATTTGCTCGCGCTACTAAAGAGACACGTTACCATGGAAACCAAACAATGGTGTAGCTGTATTGAAGTCTGAGTGGAAACAGTAACATTTGGTGCGTTATGTTAGAATGAAACAAATCAGATTTAGTCAGAAATTGGGAGAAATGCGGGATAAATATGACCCGGGGAGGAAAACGGGAGTCTCGATCCCGCGAAAATCGGGAGGGTTGGCAAGTATGTCACAAACACACACACTTTTTGGCCCCCCCCACTTCTGAAATGAATCCGGCGCCGCTGATGCAAAGTATTAGGTTTTTGTGTGTAAACCTCTTCAAAGACGTGGATGCTAGCCATGTAATTGCTAACATTCTTTACTTATGCTCAATTCTCACTAGAATCGTCACTACCGAAACATGGTTAAGTTTAGGTTATTGACATGATCGTTTCGGTAGTGACAAAATTGAATGGTAAATCCCATCATTTTGAAATAAATGTGTTTTAAAGTCTGACAATCAGTGTGTTACTTTAAAGGTATCTTATTATACTATTTTTAGGCATATATTATAGGTCTCAGATATATAAAAAAACATGTGTTTTTCTCAAAATACCAAAACAGCTAACTCATTCTAGCCTCATCCCCCTCTATTTCAGCCTGTTATTAAAGTGCTGATTCTGGGACCTTAGCTTCAAACATTCACACTTCAACATAAGGCATGTTATGAGTTAAGATTAAGCAATAAGGTTGAGGGAATATGATACAAACTTGAGAAGAAAATACTGTGGTCACTACCGAAACACTGGATGTTTTGTAAAAAAGTATTTTGAGTTATCAATTTAAAGGATATGATACTGATTGGTTTAATGTATGTTCAATTTCAACAATCATCAACTCTGGAATCAATATGATCAGTATTATGCATTTTACAAAGCAAGTTTGCATTATGATTTTTATGAATTGAATAAATTGAACTTTGAAATTTCATTACAAATGAAATGTTATTGATTTAATTGTGAAAACCCTCAAGAAATATTTGTTAAAATACTATTTAGAGAAGGGAAGGTAAAACAATCTTAACCATAGCCACGGGAAGTCATTTTGCTCAGGGGGTGCTGCCAAAAGTGGGGAGGGGGGCCACTTAAAAATGTTTTAAAAAAAAGGCGGTGCCGGGCCGGCCCGGCTTTCAGCGATATGAGTTGCATAAATTGTTTGTTAAAGGCGAGACACGGCAGGCAAAAACATCGTTTTTCATGCACTGGTCAATTTTGAGATGTTGTGCTATTTTGATTCCATACATACTTGCCAACCCTCCCGATTTTCGCGGAAGACTCCCGATTTCACTGCCCTCTCCCGGTTTCCTCCTGGGGTCATATTTCTCACGCATTTATCACGATTTCTGACAAAATCAGATTTACTCAGGACTGTTTCCACTCGGGCTTTAATACAGCTACACCATGATTGTTTGGTTTCCATGGTAACACGTCTCTTTAGTAGCGCGCGCAACTGAAAGTCTGAGAGGGTGAGGAAGAATCCTCTGGTGAATCGACAACTCTACCCTCTGCTCACTCCTTTCCAGCCCACACATGCTCCATCAAGACAGTGCACTTACAACTACAATAAGCATGTTAATATTAATCTAATACAGCTCCAGCGATCCCCCCCCCCCCATTATGGAATCATACTTGGCAAGTATGATTCCATAACATGTTTTCTTTCAGGCTTTTGGAAGGAAAACGTACAAAATACACATTTAGGTGTTTATTTTACTATAGTTTGTCAATTTGCGTCGGTATATTTCTCCTAAATTCACCAAAAGTTATCATTCTAACGTAACATTAAGTACCGCGACCGCTGTTTGCACCATGTCATCAGAGATATCGTTGGAAAGATGCGTCTCTCCTGCACAATCTCATCCGATCCAAATATGGTCATTTCCTTTGTATCAGCAACCAATCGTGAAAGTACGAAGGGGTCTTAAACCAAGAAACAAAATCTCATTGGCTGGTGTCAACTTCTGACAACGTGATTCGTTCAGATGCGTCACGTGGTGGTGAAACACTTTCTGGTTAGCTTTCCGCTAGAAATTTAAATCTCAAAGTGGCAAAAGAACGGCGAAAAAAACGTTCACAGAGAAGACAACAACAATTGTCACTTGCACGAAGCAAGGTTATACAAAAAACAAATGACCTCTGAACATGAAATACCTTCACGGAGTCACGCAGTGACTCTGCAGTGTGTGTGTGTGTCGCGTCAATTACCTCACTATCCCACGACCTACGACCTAGATGACTCGGATTTTATTTATTTGGAAAATAAATTCAAGCCACCGGACTGATACAAATATATACTATGACTATTATATGCTACTGTATACAGCTAATTTTATTTTAAGTAAAACCATAACTATTTTATGTAGTTTAATAATTTTTATTTAGGTGGTGGTCACTCAGTTGTTCAAATGTACACCACTCGCCAACAGGGGGTGCTGCAGCACCCCCAGCACCCCTACTTCCCGCGGCTATGATCTTAACAGGTTAATATAATACTTTTTTACTGCAGTGTATTTACTATGTTTCGGTAGTGGCAATTTTTGGTAGAGGAAGAACATTCCAATACAGTCTGAAAATACGATATAAAAATGTACCGTTCTTTTACTAGATATGTGTAATCTAGATATGGTACAAAATATATATGGACAAAGTTTTGGGAAAAAAACATACAACATTTCAAAACATTTCCAACCTGACTTTGAACCAATTCGGTAGAATGGCCCATATAGCTATAGAGTGGCGAAGTCACGCCCATCTACTTCCGCCCCATGGGACCTTATTTCTGAAAAATGTTGTATTGAAGTCAATGGAGAGAGAAAGATTATCTTTCGATCCCGTTTGAATTGTGCCACGAATTACACATACTGTATGATGTTTGTCAATCTTAAAAAATCATTTCCATGTCAAAAAAGTCACAGTTTGTCTTAAAACTGTTGAAATATAAGACTATGAAAAATACGCAACTAGAAAGACTACAAATCCCAGTCGTAGTAAGTGAATTTAGCTAGCTGACATTAACGTTACACATTACACTCGTGTTACTCACCGAAACCATGTAAAGCCGGTCCCGCATGCCGACTAACTCCCCTTTTGTGTATGTACAGTTCTCAACATGGCCAGACTTGGAGTGATTTTCACTTTTCTTTTAATACTTTTCGCTTCATTCTGAAAGAAAGAGGTGAAATGTGCTAACGTGACGGCCATCTTGGTGTTGGTGACGTATGCAAGACCAGAGATGTAGTTCATTGAGCGCTTCACACAAAAACATGTTACTTCACAGTTTTACAACACATTATTTTTTTTTTGACTTATCTTTTAAATTGACAAACATCATAATTATGTGTAATTCGTTGCACAATTCAAACGGGATCAACATATAATCTTTCTCTCTCCATTGACTTCAATACATGCTTTTTCCGAAATAAGGTCCCATGGAGGTCCCCCGGAAGGGGAGGGACTTCGCCACTCTATTATGATAGCTAAGTGTATGACAGCTTCCGGTTTTGGGCATTCTGGCTACTCATTCACCAATGGGTAATGTTTAGATGGATTTAGGAACCTCCCCTCAATTCTATTGGCTCTAACGGTTAAAAAGAGATGTCAATCATCAAAATTGACCCATGGGTTCCAGAGATTTGGAAAATCCACCCAAATGACCCAGGAAGTGGTTTTTTTTATTCTAAATCTCTCTAAAAAGGTCACATTTCACTTGTTTTGCATCAATCTTGATAAAGGGTACTTATAGTTTGGATTCCTAAAGCTTTTAGTCTCTCTTTTTTACTATGTTCAATCTGAATTTACTTTAAAATAAAACAATTCTATATTGATTCTGACTTTTCAACATCCAACTCACAGGTTTATCATTGCTTTGAGAAAAAAGATTATAAATGTACCCCTTTTAGAAGTGAAATTATAGTCATTTGTTCTGGGCATGTCATTTTCGAGCCTGAGACCTGAAAAACAGGCTCAGGGCTTAACAGGTTAAGATGATATACATGTTCAAATACGAACATTTCAGACACTAGAACATACAAACATTTTTGTAAAGGAAGCATTAAGTGCTTCCACCTGCACCTACAATAAAAGATAATGTAATAGTTGTAGAGAGAGTATAGAAGACCATTGTTCTTTCCACAAACAGCCTTCTTTGGACAACATTTATCTTCTCTGGAAACTGATTTTTTATTGTGTTTATTCTTTCATTGTCACTGGTAAGGCTCTCCATGTTTCAGTAAGTGTAATCATCTCACTTCAAAAAGCTTTTGGAAATCTTAGCCCACTTGATTCATTGTTCTAGCCCATTTGGCTGAAGTGGCAATGATTTATTATGTTTTGCCTTTGAGGGGAAGAGAATAAACAAAAAGAGACAGATTGAGGGGAGGACAGGAAACTGCAATAAACAAGCAGCATTTTAGGCAAAATCCTAGTTGGTAACAGACAGTGTATTATCATGTCGATTACAGAGAAGGGCTGGTGAGTGTCCAGATATTCACAGTATAATGACTGTAATTGATCAAAAGACATTTATTTTCAGGACGAATCTACGGTTGGGGCAACGCCAGTGTTAAGTGCATTTTTGAAAGGCATCTCTCCTAGCTTCCATCCATCATAATAAACTATGTGTCACACGAGTACACAATGTGAACAACTTTTTTACTGATTTGATCAACATTTTCACAAAAAGAAGGTTGCAGAATGTCCAGGGTGTGTGGGAGAAAAACTCCCTCTGGAGGAAAACTTTGGGATTTTAGCCTTTCAGACCACATGCACAAAAACCTATATAACACACTACAGGAAAGGGAACAATCCCAACAACTGCATATTAGGTCCCTTTTAAGAAGGAACACTTTACACAGAACACATGTAATGGTTACATTAAAAAAATCCATTAAGATAGACTTTTACAAACACAGGTTGGATGTTTGCTATGTGTTTAACATCATAAAACAGGACTTATTGACACGAAGGACTCACAAAGACTCAGATGCTCGATTCTTCCTTGATTTCAAAAAATACCTTTTATTATACAAAAGGGTTTTAGGATCAACTAGGAGACTCACAAGTTCGCTAGGTTCAACTAATAGTACAAAAAAAGACTTTACAAAGAAAAAGGTTTCCAGGATCTACTAGGATATTCAAAGGTTCACTCGGTTCGACTGGTATGCTCAATATTACACGAGGGAGTACAGACATGGGCTGCGTTTCACTTCGGTTAAATGGATTCCTTGCGTCCCTCACTTGCGTCGTTTCCCTGTGACTAGTCCCTCCCACCAGGGAAGCATGGAGGGACGCAAGGAAACCACGAGAAGCAGGGAAATGAGTTTTAAGAGCAATGGGACGTCCTTTCCTGCACAGCTGATCGCACAGCTGATCGTCTGACAGCTCTGTCCCTGTTATTTCCACACACACACCCGCCTCTGTTAGTACACATTTACTGACACAAACATGTGTATCATCTGTTGTAGACCCAAATACATTAAATAAAATAAGAACTCATTCTCAAAAAAGATAAACGCCATTCTTAAAATGTATAAACGAAAAAAGCGATCATCAAAATGTTTCCAATAAAGGAATACAATTATTTTTGACCACTTTGTTGTTCAGATATATCACATATTTGTAACTAAATGATACATTAATTTAAACAAAACACTGTATAAACTGAGGAGTGACTCCCGTGAGGTTCATTTATTTTCTTCACTCCGCTGGGAAACTGCTCTCATGTCAAGAAGCATCAGATCAGTGCATGCACTGCATCGTCCAATCAGTGAGCGATACACAGTAAGGGGGCGGGGCGAGTATCTGAGGATTTCATCGAGGATGGTCTGGTGGTTCCTCGATTATAGCTCCTCCATTATCGCTCCTCGGTCCTCCGGCAAAAATAAGACCATTGGGACGCTACTCAAGATGGCGCAGACAAATCAACTTCCGGTGAGACCGAGGAGCGAGGAAATGAAAAATAAGAGAAGTGAAACGCAGCCATAGACTTGGTGTAGAGACAAGACGAACCGACAAAAGACAAAAGGAGAACAGGGCTACATATACACACAACGGTTAATGGGGCACAGGTGAAAACAATCATGAGCAGGTGACCACAATCAAGCTGGCAGGTGACACACAATCAAGTTGGCAGGTGACACACAATGACAGGAAGTGTAGACACCTGAAACGAGAGGACAAAGTCAACATCAACATAAAATGCAAGGCCACAAGAATAAACACAAAACAATAAACTAACAGAACTCTAACGCTGAAACCTTACACTTATTAATCTTGAGTAATGCTCATCTTCAGCTTTTTTCTGCGTGCTGTTGTTGGCAATTTTTAAGTTTAAAGTCTCATTAACCACATTAGACACACTTCTAATTACACTGCTTTATAGTAATGAGAAATGCAACAAATTAGTTTCCATATAGGCGTGAATGCTCTGATCTCAATTATAAAGAAAAAAAACACTCCTGTTGCACACTAGAAAGGCTCATGCTAATGTTTACAGCACTTGACTTAAATTCAGCTGCCACACAGTGCTCTCGACAATAATTTGTAAATAATTTATTCTACTCTTAATCAACTAACTTTGAATTAAAGATGAAACAATCCCATAATACGGAATATGGTGCCATTACCACCCTTGAATGAGGGGGTTATAAGCCTTTTTTTTTTACAGTAAATATGAGCAATAACAATTACTATAGTGCTGCTCAGAATGAAAATATGCTTTGTGCTTTGTTAGGGCTCCATTGAATGGTTGAAGCTTCTTTCATTATGTTGACATTTGATTCTACATGCCAACATTTCAATGCTTTGCTCTGTCTGTTTTTCCTATTATTATTGTATTATTATTAAAGTTAGAATCCGGTGGTGGCTGCTTGGTATTTTTTTCTTTTTTCCATGGGCACTGTAAAGTCTAAATGTCAGAAAGTATTGAAAAAAAGGAGATTTCCAAAATTCACAACACTCTATCCATATTATTGGCGGTAAGCTTTTCAAAAACTACTTTTTCACTGCGGTCAAAAAGCTAGCAGCACTTTAGAAGCACCATTATTTATATTTATATAACAAGATGTTGTTTTTTTGTAGATGATGCAGATGAGTTATATTCATTAAAGGAAGTTTATCTTTAAAAAAAAGACTTTGACAGGATCTGCCGTTGGGTTTGCGGTTTCAAATAACTTTTACAAAACCGCTGTAACAACATGGTATATTTAAGAACCTTCCCCTCTGTCAGAGGCGATTTTAAACATACAGTAACACTACTTTACAAACTATACAATTCAGGTGTGGCTGGCTTTTACCATAGTTTTAAAAAATCATGTAGGTAGCCAGAGTTTTGTTTGTCCGTTCTAGGCTACTGTAACATCACAGACACCGTGGAAGAGAACCATGTATACGAATTAGGGCCGGGACTTTAACGCGTTAATTAAGATTAATTAATTACACAAAAATTAACGCGTAAAAAAAATTAACGCATTTTAATCGCACTTATTTTTGCACAGCTGAACGTTTCTCACTGGATGAGTTTCAGGCATACCGATTATACTGGAGCTTGGCACACGGAGAAACACGGAGAATAAAAACGTGCGTTCTGGAATGTCAGGAATGTTTGAGACGAGAAGAATGAGGAAGTGGAAACGGAGGAGCTGAGAGCAGCGGAAAAAAACGGAGAAACGGCAGGAAAAGCTGTAAAGAAGATGGATGGTAAAGACAAAGAGGTGGCGGGAGGTTCCACAGAAGGAACAAGAACAAAACGGCTTCTATGATGTCTGAAGAGAAAATGAGAGGCGCTGTGAAGAACTCGGAAATGGATGCGGGGAGCACGGGGGAGCAGCTGCAGCGACATGAACGAACTGTGAGAGAGTAAGCTACGGAGTCCCTTAAAGCAAAACAAATCTGCGGAGTCTAGAAATGTTTTAAAATCGCAATTTTTCGGTTCAGCCATTTCACAAACCGTAGGAAAGTAAAAATGCAAATTAATCGTTAAAACCGAAAAAATCGCCCAGCCCTACACCCAACCCACACTCAACCAGATGACTGGTTTCAGGGCCAGGATAACTAAGTCCACGTCTGAAAAAAGCACCAACTCCCTGGCTCACTGGATTGCCCTCGACTGTAGACCACTTGGAGTGGTAGAAGATAAGGGGCTGCAAAAGGTACTACAGATTGCATCGTCTGACACAACATATGAGCTGCAATGCAGAAAGACAGTGACAAAAAGAATCCAGCAGCTTTATTCATATGTGATTAAAAATGCGATTAATTTCGATTAATTAATTACAAAGCCTCTAATTAATTAGATTAATTTTTTTAATCGAGTCCCGGCCCTAATACGAATAATTAATTATTTCCTAATGACCATTCTTGGTTTCAAGTGATCCGCATGTAAGGCTTGTGACTTCAACAGAATCATGACACTGAGGCATGTGTGACAACACTGATAGGCTGTTGAAAGTAGAAAATAGAGGCGAGTCAGGGTCATTCTTTTACCGTTCTTCCGGAGTGTTACAATGTTACAATGGTTCCTATTACATCAAGAAACCCCTAATAAAGCCTCTTCTTTTTGCTTTTTCCATCAATACAGAGTAGGTGGACTATCCTTGGACTTGTTTTTTTATTTTCTAACAACTCACACATCCCCTTCAGTCAAAGCTGAGCTAAAATACATGGCATTTATCCGGCTAGAACTCCTTGTTTGTTGCCACCTAAGCAAATGTCTCCCTAGTTTGGATTGCAGCTCATTGTGCTTTTAGTCATTGACAGTGATTACTATATTTGTTCTCCTGGCAGGCGTCTTCACTGCACCAGAAACTACATCCACATGCACCTGTTTGTTTCCTTCATGCTACGGGCAGTCAGCATCTTTGTGATGGACAAAGTGGTCTATCCCAGTACTGGACTGCAGGACTTTGATTCTGCCCTGTTGGACAACTTTAAGACAGTTAGCCTGCCTCCATTGGACACCTCTCAGTATGTGAGTACCAGTTCTACTTGTTTGATTGTTTTTGTTCTTACTGCCTGTTCCAAAAACTAGACATTTGGCTGTTAGACCTGAAGTTGAAGTGCTTTGAGCGCACAGTCTAAAAATACGTTCTTTAGACTGATTGGCCTTAAGCTGAATAGAGTGCTAGCTTTGATTTTGTATTTCACATGGTATGGCTTTTGCTTCTTTGTCCTCTCAAACTTTGATTGGATGCATGCAACAGAAAGCATGTCTCAGTGGTGCTCAAGTTATTTCTTACAGATGTTTCTCTTGCACATAAGGAACAAATTGTTGTGCACTATTGGGCAAGACCACTTTCAAAATGTACACTGGGCCATCTCTAAAAAGCCTTATGGTTTACAGCCACTTCTTTCTTCAAATCTCCATTTGAGACATTTTACATTTTCCTATTCATCTTTTGGAATTTTTCCCATCAAGTCCATCAAGTGGTGTTGACTATAGGACAGGGCTGGCGCAGCTATCATCACCAGACATTTATTTCCAGGGAATATCAGTATTTGGGGCGACGCCCGTTTGGCCCATATCTTTTAAAAATGCCTTTCCCCTTCTGTCCATCCATCAAAATGATCACTGTTTCAGCCCTTAATTTGTAGCGGATAATGACATGATAATCGTTTTTTTACTGTTTTGAATATCAACAAAAAGAAGTTGGCAACATTTGATTTGGAGACAAATTCAGTTAGGCAAGAACATCTAATCTCAGACAGGAGAAACCCAAAGGTTTTTAGAGCTGAAGGTTTCTATAGGAACACTTCAAAGAGAGCACATTTTCCGGATCAGTTGGGGATGAAGTTCCAAGGAGCCATCAATATAGGTTTAGACAAGCACAGGTCCTATATTTTATGTGGTAAACACCATAAAACAGCTTAACGTCTTGATTTGAGTTCTTCCTCAGCCTCCTTTAACTCTTCAGTCGTTGTTGCCTCTCTTTATATATTCCATCTCACTAATCACAGTCAAAGAAATGCTTATTGCAGTGAATACGCAAATGCACAGAGCACATTTTATGTTTTCTTTGATTTTTTCCATCAAGCCAACAGATAGTGTGCCATGTTAATGCTAGATACATGGAGGTTAAGAGTTAAGACTTTTGGCACTAACCCTAACCTTAGCAAATATGAGCTATAAATGTGTATCATTGACGGAGATCTACATGGACACTGGAAGAGGTTACTTTTTCAAATGTGATTTTGTAAAAATAATGAATCAAGAGTAGATTATGTTTTCATGTGTGTCGATTTAGCAGTCATAATGTTAAATGAGAGGAGATGATTAACAGAATAATAAGCATTTGAGCAATGCTATTCCTGAGAGCCTTACTGCATTGTATTTCATTATAATTATTACTTTGGATTGTCATGTTAATTTTTATGTTTGCAGTTACATAAATAATGACATTTGCATCATAAATTGGTGCATACAATGTTGTAGTCAAAACACTTGAAATAACTAAGTGTATAGATTAATTGCTGATCACCGGTCACATGTTTATGAAACTTTCAAGGACAAACATGAATATGACCTTTGATTCACCATAAAATTAAAATGGAGGTTTGCATAATAGACCGAAAGCTCGAGGCTGTTTCTACCTGCATTTTCTGCATGTCTGCATGTCTATCCAGTTGCTGAGAAAACTGAGAGTAAATTGGATAACAACTAGTAAAAACTTAAAAAGCAAGTGAAAGAGTTACCAGGAGACGTTGTTTGTTGAACCAATGTGATTAAAAGTGAAATTTGAATCCGTCTTAGTTTTTGCTGCAAGCATCCTCCCGAGCACTGTGAGATCAAATGAATTGTCTTAGCTTTTAAAAATAAAGATTTGGCACAATAATGAACAACTAGTTGCCCTTGGGTTTTTTCTTATGTAAGCATAGGGTTGCCAAATTATAGCCACATTGATTTTGCTGATTTATTCTGCTCATTTTTAGGTTTCATATTTCTATTCTGTGCCTCTTCTGTGACATGTTTATACGCTTTAATGTTAAAAAAGCTCTTTATTTTTCTCATACTGCCTGTGCTGCAGCACCTCTTTTCACCCTCTGTCTGAAACCAGAGCCCAGTCTGCTCTGATTGGTTAGCTGGCTGGCTCTGTTTTGATTGGCAAACCGCTTAGAGATGTTCCGCCGCTTAGCCTATCATATACAATGTGTTGGAGCACTAGCCAATAGAAGCCTGAGTGTTATGTAGTGATGTCACTATGTAGCAGAATCAAACAAGGTAGTCCAATGGAGGCGTTTCAGGCAGGGGGGGGAAGTGTTTTGGAGAGAAACTCCCTCTGGAGGGAACTTTGGGATTTTAGCCTTTGCAGACCATTTACATGCACTAAAATATAGTTTTTAACACAATATAGGAAAGGGAAAACCCCCAAAGTGTCTCTGGTTTTCTCAAATTTCAACCAAATGCTGATCCACTTGCACACATACAGTAAAGATATAACAGTTTCCTGCGTATTTACCAACTTGGACTCTGATATTTGCAGAAGAATAGTACAAAGGAAACCGTTGCTGCTATTTAGCAAAAAGACCTTCATTATTCAAACTCATAGAACACAACATTTTTTTCTGACCAAACACCTCCGAGACATAACTCCGGTGGTACATTCTCAAGATACTCTAAGAATAGCATTCAGATTCATGGTGAACGGAAGTTCCCTTTTGAGAGAGAACTCCAGCGATCTCTAATTGGCATCAAAGTTCAGGACCGCTTGTTTGATTCAGGTGGATATGAGTCATAAATAATTACCAATAAGTTTGCAAATCTGAATGTGACAGCAATTATTTTGATTTGCACCCAACCATGTAGTTTAATCCCTGCCCTTGAAAATCTGTAAAATAATTGCACTGAAAACTAGTTAAAGCTTTGAAAGGAGTGTGGGAATATGCTCAATGTGTTATACAATATATATTTAAAATGATGTGATAAAATAAAACAATACAGTAGATCATCAAATGTAGGATTTGTGTGAATTCCTCATATTGTAAAGGATAGTTTGAATAACAGCCGCTATTTAAGAGGATATGCAAATAAAATGATCTCTATACATCATGATTTTAAATGACATGAATATAGTGATAAAAACCAATGTTGTCTGTTTGTTAATGGTGTAGAGAATGTCAACACTTAACTTGAACTTTGTATTTTCTGTGTCACATCTGTGTACTTTTCCTAATTGATGTGCAAATGTATACAGCAAGGTGCTACACAATGTAATCAGATCATCTCTCCTACAGCGCCTGAGGATTAGGGATATCTTTCAGAAGTCAACACACAGGCACACTAATGGTCATGTATAAATAGGATTCAACAACTGTGTTAATGTTTTGTTAACAGATTGGCTGCAAGTTCGTTGTAGTGCTCTTCATCTATTTCCTGGCCACCAACTACTACTGGATGCTGGTAGAAGGCCTCTACCTCCACAGTCTCATCTTCATGGCCTTCCGATCAGACTCCAAATACCTCTGGGGCTTCATCCTCATCGGATGGGGTAAGAATGATAAATTACCATCTCACACATAACACCTATGACATGGTGCAGCACAACTTAGGGCCTGTGTCCACAAAGTGCCTAGGGCAGAGCGTTTTTATAAAAAAAAAAGGTTCTGAGGGCTTTTTTAATTGTTTATATGAAAAGATATATTGACAGCGTATCAGCGTTCTTATATGAAAGGGTAGCTTCACCTCCTTGGATTTTAATCTGTTTGTGCTACTTTATAATTGCTTGACATAGTTTTTCAACATGAACACCCACAGGGAGATTTGTGCACTCACATTTTGTTTGTATGAGCTGAAAAAAGATGCTGGTGCTCAGAAAAAGGTGCTATGTGGATACAGGCTCTTAAACGTCCGTTCTAAACAATCCCCAGAATACATTGTAGCCTAGATGCAAACATTAAGTTTATACCAAGCCAAAAAGCCAATTGGGCAATGCTCTAAATCTGAATTATTGTAATGACCAGCAGTGTCTATTTTCTGGTTGCAAAAAAAGACTAATTGTATGGAAGTCTATGAAATAAATAACCCCAGTTCTCACTTGATGTATTACATCTATCATCTGTCAACATTTTTCCGATGCGTTTAAGGTCTCAAATGCTAGTTTAAATTCTTCACAGTTCATTTTCAAAATAATGGACCTGTTTTAAAATAAAGTATTTCATTCTTTAGTTGAATTCTCAATTGTTGGTACATTTGGAAACTCTATAGTTGACCAGAGGGACGCGGGTTCAAATCCCCAAACAGTCCAAGGTTACGTAAACTGGTACCTGGTGAGATGCTAGTTCTAACCATAGACTGTATATAAAGGTTCTAACCTGTGGGCACTGCTGAGGTGCCAGTAAGCAAAACATTGGACCCCACCTTCCTCTCCCGGTGTTGTATAGTCGCTGCCCCCTACTCATTATACCACTAGGATTGATTTAATGCAGAGTCACATTGAGTGGGTTGAGTGATCCTACAGGGAGAAAACGCATACTTGTCAGTAGGAGATGTAATTAATTTATTCACACAGAAAAACACATCCTGACTCCCGCCCAGTCAAAACAAAAGGCACTGTGACACAATGATAAAATAACCTCTTACTGACCTCAAATGACTGAAAAACAATAATACGGACTATGATAGGGCACAAGCTAACAGATCACAATGTAAATGTATTGTATAGATAATTAAATGTGTGCGGTAATACGCAGTATTCTACATGTCCTTGGGATTTTGGTAAAGGATTGGAGAATTTGTGTCAAAAACATACTACATTATGTTAAATCTGTGAGTTCTATATCCTAGTCAACAGACCTGTTATTTCCTTAATAAACACTTGCACATTTTGTTGTTTAGTTTGATTAACTATTGGAAAGACTTTGTCTCATTTTCCCTTGTGCATGTGCAGGACAAAACGTTCCGTTCCGTATCAATCTAAGGGCTATGTATTCTACTCGTGTCCGTGTTTACCGGACTGTGACCGCTAATTAAGTGACAGACCAGCACTAACAAACAATCTCTTAAAGCCTTATAGGCTCTGTCAATGTATACATCCAGCTCTTCATTTCCCCCAGGAGACATAGGCACCAAATTCATTCTGCTGTACACATTTTCTCTGTAACATGACAAGTTATTAAAGGCCTTGCTGATGCATGGCAGTGCACAGTGATCACGATGAGATTGCATTTTGCTCCGCTCTCACACATCAGACTCTTAGCCTCTGTTACTTTTTTTTGTTTAAGTTTTAGCTACAGATAAGATGCATTTCAAATGTGACTCTCTGCTTCAACATATATTGAAAGACGGGGGAGGACTTATCATGCAATTGAAGTCAGTGGCGAACCGTGTCTATCACAACTGGACCTTCTGTAGACACACACACACCCTCCGCCGCCACCGCCGCGCCCCCGCCGTTATAATGTCCGTCTTTTCAATGAATTGTCGTCTTGAAAAGGGTACTCACAACAATTCCGCAACAACTTCATCTTCACCTGTTGCACTTGTCATTTCAATGTTAAAAACAATAAAACGGCATGAATTGCTTAGTGGCATTCATCTATCCTCTGTCTCGAGCCAGTTAACTAACGGGCCTTCTAGAATCTAGAGTACCCTGGAACCGAGGGAAACTCTGAAAGAATACGCCCATTGGCTACAAATCAATATATGATTGGTTGATCAAACTGTCAGTCCAAATGTACACTCTCATTCAGTGCAACGGCCAGGGATATCAAGGATATAGAATACCTTGGTTGAAGGATATTCTACCCAGAGACCCAGAACAAGATCTGATTGGTTGCTTTCTTTTCTAACAAAAAACCACTGAAATGCGTAGTGCATGGTCCGAGAAGGACAAACAAATCAACGTAACACTGTAATATTACAGATCAACAACACAGATACGATACTCATTTATTCATTTTATATGCATTTGATTACATTTGATTACATTTGATTACATTTTATTTATATAATTAAATCGATTTTTTTGTTTGTTTTATCTGAGTGTTCCAGGGTATTCTCTGAATACCTTGAAGGCCCTGACGGTTCGCCACTGATTGAAGTTCAACTGATAAATCATGGTGACTGTGAAGAAGCTGCCATATTTCCATTGGATGCTTAGGAGATGAAAGAGTGAGAACAATTTGCATTTCAGGCGTCAATCTCGCACAACCACAAATCTCATCATATAGGCCTACTGTACAATCACTTCAGGGAAGATTGTAGATGTTTTCATGAGGCTACATAAGTAATTTCCCCATCACAATCCCTGGTAGTAGATATGAATTCTTACATCTAGATATGCAAGATTTACAATTCAACGTGCTACCATAAATCTGCAAAATCTGCTGTTGATTTAGAGTGTTGGCTTGTCTTGCTACAGTAGCTAATATCATTTTTCCATTGTTAATGTATACTGTTGATGATTTTTTATAAAAAATTAAACAAAATTATAATATATCTCACAGTGGGTCACACACTTTTCTAACAGATACAGCATTTCATCACAGTGCCATTTTCCTTCCGCAAAATAGTTTTGATCTTTAAAATCTGTTTAACAATTTGTATTCTTATCTCTAAAATTGCCTTACGGCCCTATCTGCTCTTGATTCTTGAAATGCATATTAGGCTGTTTCCGTGCATGATATTAAAACCATAAACATAGTCTACACACGTTCAGAATTGATCAGGAAAACAGGTTTGATAATTTCCTACATTGACACTAAATCTTTGCTGTTTATTTTTAAAGAATTTTATAAATGAAAAAAAGATAATAATAACTGTGCAGTGAAAGCTAAATCAATAACAACCCACACAATTCAGAACAATGGCTAGTCTTGTTGTTAAGTTTAGTGAGGAGTTCTCAAAGTTTGGATGTCTTTGTCCAAAGCATAACAGCTTTCTTCTGGAGTTAATTGCAATGCATAGTGTCCGTGCCATTCTGTGCCATTTTACTTAATAAGAACACATCAGAAATGCCGCAATGTGTCAAGATACAGTACATAAGCTGCATTTTGCTGTTATGGAGGAGTACAAATAAAGCATTACAGCTCCTCTCCCACTTGCGGGAGTATACCATGTCCAGGGCAAAGATACATTTGTTCCCATCACAATCAACCATTAGCAAATATGAGTTGAAGGATATCTTTTGAGCATAAAAGCAATGATAAACACAAATAGTTTGTTGGAGACTTTAAACTGATGTATTACAATACTGATGGTTTTATTAAAGCTTCGTCAAGGATGATTGACAATGACAAAACAAGGACAAAGAAATGTGTCGGTAATGTCACCACATTAAATCGAAGCCAGCCCATTTGCTTCAAGTGTTTATCTTAAGATGAGTCATTTCGAAGACTTGTCAAAACAATATTAGCATTACCGTATTTTCCTTGCATACCATAAAAAAAGTCAGTGCCAATCTTAATTCTTATCATTTTTGGGAGTGTGTGGGAGAACTTTGGGGTTTAAGCCTTGGTAGACCATTTGCATGCACTACAACCGATATAACACACTGCAGGAAAGGGAAAACCCCAAAAAGCATTATAGGGCCTCTCTAAAAAAATGTATACAACTATGCTAACCTTTACTCTTCTTCCTCAATATCATGCATGATAATGACAGGACATTTGTAATGTGTCCTCGACAACGATTCAGGTAAACAAAGTATGTGACATCATCCAGACAGCACAGCTCATTGTCTGTTGTTTGTTCATTCATTTCAGGTGTTCCAGCTGTTTTTGTGGCAGTGTGGGCGATTGTCAGGGCAACGCTAGCAGATGTAAGGTGAGAGAGCAAATTACAATATGTTTAAATACAGGTCTTCTTTCTACACCAAAAATACCAAGGTTGAAAAAAGGTCAACAAGTGGTATGGATAAGCTTGAATATAAACAAAACAAGAGCCACTTAAACAACTTGGGGAATGATCTTATAATTGTGCTGACATTCAAATCAACAGTGAAATATATTAAAATATTCAGGATTTAATTTGCAAAATAAACTCTTTTGTTGGATGGAAACTTCACTCTCCTGGGAAGGCTTTCCAAATGATTTTGGAACCTGGCAGCTGAGATTTGCTCGCATTGCCATGTTTGCTCAGTTCATAGTCGACTTTCTCAAAGAGGTTTCATGCACTTTCAGAGCTTGCTTCAGGACCCTGATCCCCCCGATCAGGGTCCTGAACGGAGAGAGAGAGAGAGAACTGTCACCTCGCGGGAGTGTGCACAGCGTAAAGCCAAAACTCACAGACATTTCAATGATTTGTACGGCAAAGTTGGGTTTGGAAACGGTATCATTTCCTTTTTGGCAGGCATGCAT
>CALSBZ010000040.1:485663-535091 GCA_943591055.1 Gobionotothen gibberifrons | reverse complement strand
CTGACTTCATATTGACAATTTTTAACAACATAGGGTGCTACATAACATACTTTCAGGAAAAGTCACGGACTGGGAGACTTTAATATTTTATTGAAAAAAAGTTACATACAATATAAAACAGCTCGGGGTCAAATTGACCCCGTTGGCGGTTCTAGTGTTAAACTCAATGAAGGAAAAACAGAAGTAATGGTTTTTGGTAGCACCACTGACACCACTTCTGTAGACCTGGGTTCCTTGCATCAGTACCAAGCCCACCGTTACGAACCTTGGTATTAAAATGGACCGTGAACTCAAACTTGAGAGTCAGATTAAGTCGGTGGTAAAAACAAGCTTTTATCACCTGAGGCAGCTCGCCAAAGTAAAACCTTTTCTCTCCAGACAGCAGTTTCAGACAGTAATCCATGCCTTTGTCACCACCCGGCTAGACTACTGTAACTCGCTCTACATGGGGGTCAGTGGGTCCTCTCTCGCATGACTGCAGCGGGTGCAAAATGCCGCAGCAAGGCTCTTAACTGGCACACGGAAGTATGACCACATTTCCCCTGTCTTAGCTTCTCTCCACTGGCTGCCAATTTATTTTAGGATCCATTTTAAATTTCTTTTATTTACTTTTAAATCCCTAAATGGCATGACCCCACCATACCTTGCTGAGCTGCTACAGCATTACACGCCGAACCGCCCTCTCAGGTCAGCGGACCAACTGCTCCTGAATGTGCCTAAAACCAGGTCAAAGCTCAGAGGGGACCGTTGCTTCTCTGTAGCGGCTCCCAAACTGTGGAACGCTCTGCCCCTGGAGATCAGACAGGCCTCCACACTGCCTGCTTTTAAATCGCTTCTTAAAACCCACCTCTTCTCCTTAGCGTTTTAACATTTGGCGTTTCAACATCTTTGGAGTGTTGCTTTTTTGCATTTAAATTGTTTTTTGTTTTTACTTGTACTTGTTTTATGGTGTGTGAGCTGAGCTGTATTACTTTTTTGTATGCTTTGTATTATTTATTTGCCTGTACAGCACTTTGGTCTGGAGGTTTAAAGTGCTTTATAAATAAAGTTGTATTGTATTGTATTGTGTGCACGACTATGTGCTATAGTTAAGTTACCTCTGCAGAGTTTGGCTGTGGTTTGTATGTCTGTTCGTCATCAGGATTATGGAAAATCGACTGGCCAGATTTTCATAAAGCTTGAAAGGTTGGAGCATAGGCTAATGAACAAAAAAAACATGTCTTCATGGACATCCCTTTTTTCATCAGGGTACCAAAAAAAAGGAATTGACCCACACTGTTATCACACCCCAATTGTCTTCGTTGTCATTGTATTCTGAAGCATTAAGGTTTCTCTTATTTGACCTAGTCCAACTGAATCATTTAATAAAGACCAAATGTACACAAAAGTAGGAACATAAACATACTTTAAACACGCTGCTATGGACAATCATTAGCACTAGTGTACATATTTGTACTTTAATATATTCGTCTTCATCCGTTTATAAGTGACTGTTATTTTTGACTGTTGTGTTAGATTTGTATTTTTCATGTGGGAATTTGTATATATGTATCTATGTTTGATTATGTAGGTATTTTTAGTATTTTTAGATTTTAGAAGTTAGGTTCTGTTTGTGGGTTTATTCATAGCATTTGTCAGCAGGATTCTGGAAAAGATACTGGCCAGCTTTTCATTACATGGGGGGAAGGGTGAAGCAAACCCCAATCAACAACCCATTTAATTCAAGTGGCTCAGAGAGGTGGATTCACTTATCGTGTGCTTTCCATGTGCCCTTTACTTTGCACAGCCCTTATTGTTTTGCAAAGGGTCTACACTCACTCCTGTTCAAATATTGAAAAAAATATGTTTGCTCTGATTCTCTACATGAGCCACTTTACTTGAACATGAGCAATACAATGACAGCTGAATTCATATGAAAATTATCACCCACTTTGTCTTGCTTGAGAACTGTTGGAAAGGCTACTTTAAGCTAAGTCTTTAGAAGACAACAGTTTTTCATCTGCTGCAAAGGTCTTCATTAAGTCAAGTTCATTGCCAGGGGGTGCAATTACCCATCTCTCTTAAGCCCTGAGGGAAGGCTGTTGTCAAATCATGATTGGCCTGAAGGGGAAAAGCACCAAGCTGCTTTCAATTATTCATTTGAACCAATCCCTACACTGTGCACAGCAGGTGATCTCAATACCTCTCCAATCAACTCATTTTGCGAATTGTGGAAAGGGAAATTATTACCAAAGAATCCGGGACGGTCACAGTTAACATTTTCACAAAAGGATTGCACGATATTCGGGGCCACTCAACCTGTTGAAATAACACAACAATTATCTGTATGTTTCTTAAAGCACCCATTAAGCTTGATGTTTACAACCAACTGTATTTCCAAGCCATTATCATGCCGATGCTTTGGTGCTGTTTTCGAGCATTTTAATTATATAATATGCATACATTCAGCACATATTTGGCCCTTTTGGATGCAAATCAGCCTCATTGCTAAAACTGTCCAGTTCATAAAGACAAGGGCCAACAGCCACATAGGGCACATAGGGTGGAATTATTAGCACCTTCAGAGAGATGGTAGAAGCTGACATATAATATAAGTGGTGAAACCTGATGAGGAAATATAGCTACCCTACAGTACCGGTACATATCATTCTGAAAGCACAAAAATGAATGAAAAGAAGGCTAATTTATAAAGAAAATCCTCAGCTTACATTTGCCAAGGTTTGGAGGGAAGTTGCACTCTGACAACTCTCACTCATGACACTTTTGCCTCAAAAGCATTTATACTTTGTGAATAATTCGAATCAGCAGTAAAAAGGAAGCCCTCTGCTGCAAAACATTCTGCTGCTGCTTTCAACAAAGCATTCTAAAAAAAGCTAACTAAAAAGACCCAAATAAATAAATAAATGCAAAGAAAACAAAGAGACAGAAAACAACAGTTCGCAAATAGTGCCAAAGGTTTGCCATTCAACTTAAAACAAAAGTTCTCTTCACATATATACTTGAAAGTAGACTTTTTTTTACAAAGAAGAGAGATGTTCCATATGGATCATGCCTAAAATTATTCAGAGGTGTTTGGAGAAGCTGAACTTAATAGATTCAAGCAACTGGAATGTGAGTGGGAACCCTATTTCGATTGGCTGACAGTAGAAAACAATTGCCCATTCCTCAGGGCTTCTTCCTGTCAACTCTGACTGAGGTGAACCTAAACACAATTCTTACAATGAATGTTGCATTTGTTTAATCTCAGCTTTTAATAAACTTTTTTGAATCCGTTTTTCTTTATTATTAGTTAAACACATATTAAGAAACATAGGACTTAGGGGTGTAATGGTGTTTCCAAAAAAGTGTGTTTTTTCTCATCGCAGAACAAAAGAGGTACATTTTTACTCAGTTACTGGAAAAGTTGATGTTCTGTGTACAATTTAAAAGCAGTAACACAGGACTGTATACAAATCATTTTATGAAACGTGTGCACACTTCTACAGTTGTTGCCTCCACTTTGGCAGAGAGGTATGTAATTCACTCTGGTCATTGTTAATGGCCATGATAAGTGCTTATCTATTGAATTGCATTGGCATTAGCGGCTGCTTTTAATGGTAAGTAGATGCTAGCATTTGTAGAGGCACAGGTATAGGAATTACAGTCACTTTCCAGTGAACGGATGCATGAGACATTTTGTACTTTCTTAGTTTCCACATTTCATTTATCACGCTTGACATTTGAAATAAATTGGTGAAGTTATTTATTATGGTTCTTATGTTTTGCAAGATTAAAAAATGACAGATAACAAATAATATTCAGTGCAAAAATACCCCAAAATCTAAATCTAAAATATTTAATTTTTTTTATAGAGAAACCAAGATAAATAAACATATATAATAAAAACAACAACAAACAAGTACATTTAAAAAAAAGAAAAGGACATTTGATTTTGAAACACGTATGATTGTGTATATATGGAAAAGCAAAAAAGCAGGGACAAAATAGCAGATGAATTGTCTTTAATGTGTATTTTTTAGCCTTTCATAGAAGAACAGTCAAAGTTGACATTGTTTCACTCTTCCAATTCTCTGTTTGACGCACTGCAACTGTACTTTCCTATCATTTCCCCACAAGACATTGGGAATGCATTTCTAGAGACCATGTTTGCTCAACATGCAAAGTACACCTTCTTGGATTCTGCTCAATACATATTTGCACAACTATATAATCGTATTTGCATAATCCCCTGGAAGAGACGCAACGTGGGAAGCTATATGTTTGTGTGATGATGCGCGTTCGCATATGGAGAGAATGCCAGGGTAAAAAACATTATAGCAAAGCACATTTGATATAATGTGTATCATAATTTAAAATAAAGAATGGATAAAAAAAGAAAAAGGTATACAGTAGCATTTTTACTCTACTACAGAGGCAACAGCAATTAAAAGTACATATAAGGCTCACAGAAAAGGTTCAATTATAAATGGAAAGGGAATGAAAATGAACATTCATTATGGAAAACAAAGGAAAATAAGATGAAAAGGGAGAACGAAAACATTTCGAGGAACCTCGACAATTAGCTGCAAAACATACAATGTTACCGTTATTTATGTTTTTCTGATATCTTTTGCATTTGCCATTCAGTATTTGTTTTCTTTAGCATTATGTAAGGGCACTCCTGTTTTTTGTTCCCCATCTTCAATTTCCATCTATTTCTGCCACTGTTTGCGTCCTCTTCTCTGCTACTATTTATTTGTTCATGTCACTGCTCAGCCTGTCTGCTTTTTCTCTGCTCCTCCAGTATGGCATGTCCTTTGTTCTTCCGTCTCTTATTTGTCCTATATCCTACCTTCTCTTCTCCTCTCCTCTGTAACTGTATCATTTGCAGGTGTTGGGAGTTCAGCGCTGGTTACATTAAGTGGATCTACCAGGTTCCCATCCTCACAGCCATTGGGGTAAGAACTTTGTTGTTATCCATGCTTTGTATGCATGTAACTGAAGTTTCCTTTTTCAGTTGTACACTCTAAAAACGAATTCAGGGGACCTTTTGACATGGTTGCAAAGTTAAAAATGTGAGTTAATTGATTTAGATAAACATTTTAAGTTGCACACATTAATTTATAAGTTGTGTTGACGTAATAATGTTGGTAATTACATCAACTTAATATTGTGTGTAATTTGAACTCTGTTTTCTGCGTTAATTGACTTAAAACAAAATTCAAGTTGTAGTAAGTAATGCAATTGGCTTGATAACTTAATTGTTCTACACCTTGAGTTAAGGATTTCAAGTCCACTCCCACTTAACATGCCTGGACAAGTTCAGACAGTTAAGACAAATAGAAATATACAAAGGACATTTTAAGGTGAGTGTCATCTTTTGTCATTCAAATACAGTAGATAGCCTTATAGTTGCACTGTATAGGCAAATTGCTGTTTGACCAAAATTAGCAGCCTTTGAACTGTGAATAGTTCTGTGAGAGGATACAAAGTAGTAGAGGCTACTGTGAGAGTAAAAATACTTTGGTTACTAATGTGATATCACTTTTTATTAAAAATGAATCTCGGTGAAGCAGATCAAGGACATGCTTCTTGAGGTAGGATCGTTATTTAGAGTTGTCATTGAAATGCAAGTTGTTGGCAGTCACCCATTCAGAATATATTCCATCCATCCATCCATCTTCTCCCGCTTATCCGTGGTCGGGTCGAGGAGGTAGCAGTTCCAGCAGAGAGCCCCAAACTTTCTTTTCCCTGGCCACATCAACCAGCTCTGACTGGGGGATCCCAAGGCGCTCCCAGGCCAGCGAAGAGATATAATCCCTCCACCTGGTCCTAGGTCTACCCCTTGGTCTCTTCCCAGCTGGACGTGCCTGGAACACCTCCCTAGGGAGGCGCCCAGGTGGCACCTCAACTGGCTCCTTTCGACGCGAAGGAGGAGCGGTTCAACTCCGAGTCCCTCCCGGATGACTGAACTTCTCACCTTATCCCTAAGGGAGACGCCAGCCACCCTGCGGAGAAAACCCATCTCGGCCGCTCGTATCCACAATCTCGTTCGTTCGGTCATGACCCATCCTTCATGACCATAGGTGAGGGTAGGAACGAAAATGGCCCGGTAGACAGAGAGCTTTGCCTTCTGGCTCAGCTCTTTTTTCGTTACAACGGTGCGATAAAGCGACTGCAGTACCGCTCCCGCTGCTCCGATTCTCCGGCCCATCTCACGCTCCATTGTTCCCTCACTCGAGAACAAGACCCCGAGATACTTGAACTCCTTCACTTGGGGTAAGGACTCATTCCCTACTTGGAGTGGACAGTCCATCGGTTTCCTGCTGAGAACCATGGCCTCAGATTTGGAGGTGCTGATCCTCATCCCAGCCGCTTCACACTCGGTTGCGAACCGATCCAGTGAGTGCTGAAGGTCGCAGACCGATGAAGCCATCAGAACCACATCATCTGCAAAAAGCAGTGGTGCAATCCTTAGTCCACCGAACTGCAGACCCCCTCCCCCCCGACTACGCCTCGAAATCCGATCCATGTATATTACAAACAGGATTGGTGACAAAGCGCAGCCCTGGCGGAGGCCAACCCTCACCGGAAATGGGTCCGACTTACTGCCGAGGATCCGGACACAGCTCTCGCTTTGGGAGTACAGAGATTGGATGGCCCTGAGTAGAGACCCCCTCACCCCATACTCCTGCAGCACCTCCCACAGTAACTCCCTGGGAACCCGGTCATACGCCTTCTCCAAGTCTACAAAACACATGTAGACCGGATAAGCGTACTCCCAGGCCCCCTCCAGGATTCTTGCGAGAGTAAAAAGCTGATCCGTTGTTCCACGACCAGGACGGAATCCGCATTGTTCCTCCTCAATCTGAGGTTCGACAATCTGCCTGACCCTCCTTTCGAGTACCTTAGAGTAAACTTTCCCGGGGAGGCTGAGTAGTGTGATGCCTCTGTAATTGGCACACACCCTCTGATCCCCCTTTTTGAAAAGGGGAACCACCACCCCGGTCTGCCACTCCTTCGGTACTGTTTCCGACTTCCACGCAACGTTGATGAGACGTGTCAACCATGACAGTCCCTCAACACCCAGAGCCTTCAGCATTTCTGGGCGGATCTCATCCACCCCCGGGGCTTTGCCACTGTGGAGTTGTTTGACTACCTCAGCGACCTCCCCCCGGGAGATTGGTGTTGATCCCCCGTCATACTCCAGCACTGCCTCTAACATAGAGGGCGGAGTTGTCGGGTTCAGGAGTTCCTCAAAGTGTTCCTTCCAACGTCCCAACACTCCATCAGTTGAGGTCAACAACGTCCCATCCTTACTGTACACAGCTTGGATGGTTCCCTGCTTCCCCCTCCTGAGGTGTCGGACAGTTTTCCAGAACAACTTTGGTGCCACCCGAAAGTCCTTTTCCATGTCTTCTCCGAACTTCTCCCACACCCGCTGCTTTGCCTCGGCCCCGGCTGAGGCTGCTGCCCTTCGGGCCTGTCGGTACCTTGCAACTGCCTCGGGAGTCCCCCGGGATAACAAATCCCTGAAGGCCTCCTTCTTCAGTCGAACGGCTTCCCTGACCACCGGTGTCCACCAGGAGGTTCAAGGGTTACCGCCCCTTGAGGCACCTAAGACCTTGAGACCACAGCTCCCCGCCGCGTCTTCGGCAATAGAGGCTTTGAACACTGACCACTCTGGTTCAATGTCCCCAACCTCCACAGGAATGCCCGAAAAGCTCCGCCGGAGGTGTGAGTTGAAGGCCTCCTGAACTTGGGCCTCCTCCAGATGTTCCCAGTTCACCCGAACTACACGTTTGGGCTTACCAGGTCTATCCAGAGGCTTCCCCCGCCACTCGACCCAACTCACCACCAGATGGTGATCAGTTGACAACTCCACCCCTCTCTTTTCCCGAGTGTCCAAAACATACGGCCTCAGGTCCGATGATTTTTAAATTACATGTTACTTGTTAGACGCTTTTATCCAAAGCGACTTACATACTCAATACTGTGAGCAATACCCACAGGAGCAATTTGGGGTGAAGTGTCTTGCCCAGGGACACAACGACATGCTGACTGCAGTGGGGTTCGAACCTGTGCTCCCCTGATCCGAACACCTACGCACGAGTCCACTGCGCCACAGCCTCCCGATAATACGATAACGATAACGATAACGAAAATCGATCATGGACCTTCTACCTAGGGTGCTCTGGTACCACGTACACTTATGAGCATCCTTATGTTCGAACATGGTGTTTGTTATGGCCAATCCATGACTAGCACAGAAGTCCAGTAACAAACCACCACTCCGGTTCAGATCAGGGGGGGGGCGTTCCTCCCAATCACGCCCCTCCAAGTGTCTCCATCGTTGCCCACATGTGCGTTGAAGTCTCCCAGCAAGATTAAAGAGTCCCCTTCAGGAGCCCCATACAGGACTCTTTCCAGGGTCTCCAAGAAGGCTGTGTACTCTGAACTGCTGTTTGGTGCATAAGCACACACAACAGTCAGAGTTTTCCCCCCCCATAACCCGCAGGCGTAGGGAGGCGACCCTCTCGTCCACTGGGGTAAACTCCAACAACGAAGCACCCAACCGGGGACTTGTGAGTATCCCCACACCCGCCCGGCGCCTCACACCTTGAGCAACTCCGGAGAAGAATAGAGTCCAACCCCTATCCAGAAGTAAGGTTCCAGAGCCGACGCTGTGCGTAGAGGTGAGCCCAACCAGATCCAACTGGTACCGCTCCACCTCCCACACAAGCTCCGGCTCCTTCCCCCCCAGAGCCAGCTTCTGTCGCCCGGGTCTGGTCCGTCGAGACCCTCTGCTTTCACTGCCACCCTTCTGGCAGCGCACCCGACCCCATCGCTGTTTCCCGTAGGTGGTGGGCCCGCGGGACGGAGAAGCGGAGGTGTTGCCCACGTTGCCTTTTCGGGCTGTGCCCGGCCGGGCTCCGTGGCAAGCCCGGCCACCAGACGCTCGCCGACGAGTCCTCCTTCTGGGCCTGGCTCCAGAAGGGGACCCCGGGCTTCCTCCAGGCCGGGTATCCTCACTTCTTGTGTCGTCTTTCATGAGGTCTTTTTGAACCAATCTTAGTCTGGCCTCTTGCCTGAGACCAAGTTGCCATGGGAGACCCTACCAGGAACACAAGGTTCCAGACAACACAGCCCCCAGGTTCATCAGGGCACACAAACCTCTCTACCACGGTAAGGTGCTGGTTCTTCAGAGAGGTTCAGAATATATTCATTTAGGTCATTTCTCTTTTTTTCCTTTTTCAAAAATAGCACAATACAATTGAAGTACGCAGAGAACTATAGCCATCCGCTGCCTTGTCGTATACCTTGGAGAAAAGGAAGAGGACCTTTTCAAGGAGTTTAGCGACGTAATTAAAAATCTTGAAATAAAATAAAATCCATGGACACAGGACAAAAGCACTGCTCTGATCTGACCATACGATGGCAACCATCGTGGTCGAGGGAAACAAATGAATGAGCAAGCATTCTGCGTTAAATGTGTTCATACTGTTTGAAATAATGACTGTCGGCAGTGTAAACATCTTTTGTAAAATTTATGTGTGTGATCTGCAGATTGGTGGCCATTGAGAGTTTGTTACTGTAGTTTTACAAAAACTTTACAGATTTGACATATTTGGCACTGGTTTTAAATATGCAAAGGCCTCTAACTTCGTTGTGATGGCAGCATGTATTTGCTGTGTCCCCATTTCCCATGGTAATATGGCTAATGTGTTTATTTATTATTTGTGGGGCAATTTACTTTTTTTTCAAGATTTAAATGAAGCTCAGCGCAAGTTCTTTCAGGAAGACTGGTATACATTCACTCCGCAGCTGCATATAATCAGCTCATCACAGAGCGTTCTCTTTAACCTATTACATTTCACCTCATTCTCCAGCAGCCAATCAACGTGCTGCAGCCAAACTATAACATGGTTCTCCTCTCTCCTGCAGTCAGCTGTGATTTCAGGTGTTCATGCACCTTATCATATGGCATGTGTCAATACATGTTCAAACTAAATGAAGTCTCTCCTGATTGAAACATCATGTGTTGAAATAAACAACTGCAGTTCAAAATAAAAAGTGAATTGCCTAATATTTTTGTTGTGGAATCAATTAATTTCTTTCTTTAAAGGCAAAAACATGAAAAAGCTAAGAATTTTTTTTATTGAATACAATATATTTGGAGCAACTTCATTTATAAATGGTTGTCAACTTAAAAACGTGTGTTCACAATGATGGTAATTAAGTACATACAACTTAAAATTCCTTTTAAATCATGTGGTAAAACAAGTTGGAACAACTTAATCTTTGGAGTAATCAACTTCAAAACTTGTGTTTATGCTACCAATTATTAAGCAAGTGGTAATTAAAAACACCTCTGATTGTAGAGGAACAGCCTTCTCCCCTAACTCAAATAAGTTTGTTGCTTTAAGACAATTTCATTAGAAGTTGTCATAACTCAATAAACATCGATGCAAACTGTTGCGTTGATTTTCTTTGTTGAGCCAAGGCATTTGTTTTTAGAGTGTACTATGTCTAAAGTAAGAATGACCTTACTTACCTTTTAATACGGGAGAGTGATCCTACATTTGGGGCCATTTTGTTTATGCATGTCTAAGTTAAGGAATACTGCAAAGATTGAGGTATGTACATGGTAATACTAAACCTACCCTTGCATATCCAATACTTAAAACACAAACTGTCACAAACGAGCTGAGAACCAAAGTGCAACACACGGGAAACCAGGGATAGTCGGTAACCAGCTTTATTACAGGCAATAGGCTGGTAGGAGACAAAACGGCAGATAGTAGGCAAAGGGCTGGTCGGGGACAGGCGAGGGGTCCAGGAGATGGCAAGACGGGAGTCGCAGGTACAGAACGGGTCAGGGAGCAGGCGAGGCAGAATAATCCGAGTACAGGCAGGGTCAGGAAACAGACGAGGCAGGGTGGTCAGGGACAGGCAGGGTCAAAACCGGGAGAGCAATCTGGAGGTAAATGCGGGAAAGACTGGCATAGTGCAAAGTACGATCTGGCACTGAGGTGAAAGTGATGTGGGCCTAAATACTAAATGGAGCTGATGGGTGTAACAGAGTGAGCGAGAGAGACAGGGTGTGGCTACCAGGTGACTCAGGAATGTAAATGCAGAAAATAGGTGAGTAAGAAAGCAGAACTGTGACACAAACAAAGGGTAACTGTCAAAAAAGTAATACAACTTGTATTGGCTTATGATTATGACCACAGTAAGTACACATTCAAATACTAGTTTAAAAAGCTTGTGAAAACATTACAATTTGAACAAATCTCCCTTTCTGATTCAAAAGAAAAGGTTGAGGTATATACATGATAGTACTAATCCTAACCCTAACCCAATCCCATTCAAATTCTTCATAAACAAATGGTAACAGTCAAAACTTAGAAGAATCAGTGCTGCCTATTACCAGAATTAGCCTATGTTTAATGACCCCAGTAAGTACAAATACAAGTGTTTAAAGCTTGTGACAACATCACACTTCGAAATAAAAGTCCTTTCCTTACTCAAAAACACTACATTGTATTCTAAGCAAACATTGAGGTATGTACATGGTTATACTAACCCTAACCCTACACTAAAAAGAAGATTGCCACAAAAACCCATATAACAGTCTTTTATGACTTGTATAAGCTTATGTTTAATGATCTAATGGCGCATTTCCACAACACAACCTCGTTAGGACTGGCTCACTTTACAGTATGGCACATTTCCATTACAGTTTAGGAACTGGGGCAGTGTAGGCGGAGCCGTGACGTCATCTTCAATGAGAGCCCCAGAAAAACAACACAGCCGTTAGCTGTTAGCGCTCAAGCTCACAGCTCCTCATATCTGTTGAGAAACTAGACAAAAGTTAAACAAGTACAAACCACAGACTGTCTGTGTCATGGTGAATACAGTCGCTGGTTTATTTATGTCTGTAGGCGTTGTTGTGAGTGTGGACGATCGGAGCATTTACAACGTTAGCTTAGCCAATCTCCATTTAGACAACACGCATTTTCAAAGTTGTTTTGCCTGCCGTCTGTCTGCAGACTTGTCAAAGCATTAATTCATGGTTTTTACTAACCGGTATCAGTATGTTGTTACTTCGGCATCATTTTGAAACGTGTATTACAATTAAATCACGGTCAAATATGTTCATCTTGTTGTAGTTGTAGCCCCCTTGCCAGCGATTCTCTCTCTAGTTTAGCATACTCAGCCCGACTCAGCCTGGTTGTTCCTGGCCCTAGAACCACGATTTTATGGAGCCAGAAAAACTGTGAATTAGGACCCGCTAGCCGGTACTAGGCCAAGTGGAAACGCAACCAAAAACGGGCCCTGCACGGCTCGGCACGCTTAAAGCGAGCTCCGCGCTGCAGTGGAAACGCGCCAAAAGTAAGCTCACTCAATTAAATAACTAGTATGAATGATTAGGGCCATCAGTAGAAGGCCTGGCACAGCATTCTGATAATTGAGAAATAGTTGTTAATCATTATCACTGCAGCCACACGTTTTAGGAATTGTTTGGAATTTTCTCCATGCTACAACATTTTATTGGAGCGTGAAATATCCTTGTTAAAAGCTGCCTGCTGTGGTGATAACAATACTCAAACAAAAGATTATATTTAATTGTGTATAATTACCCTAAGTACCTGAGACCCGTTAATTTCCTATAAATAGCTAACCATCAGCTTTCATGTATTGCAACGATTTGTAGTGTTGCTTAATGTGTTTTGACCTGATTGTTTGCACTCAGCATTACTGAAATGTGATGGAAGAGTGGTGAAGCATCTTTAAAATTCAAATGCCATTTGTCTTCGACACACTATTTCCTGACACTAAAGTGTTTAAAGTGTTCACTCGGGAAGATTATTCTTATTCATGCACGAGCATATTCCGCCATTTATTTAGCTTTCTCACTCACTCATAATTTCTTCTCCGTCATATCCTATCAATCATCATCTTGCGGATTTCTCTTTTTAAATATGATTCTAAACTTTAGACTAATTTACTTTCTATCTGCATCTGTAGATTTTTCTTGAATTTAGAGTAAGTGAGAATTAGACAATGGTGTATTTACAATTTATATCTTCATCTTTAATAATACATTGACTTAGGAAGGTTTTTGTCTTATATGTGATATAGGCAAGGCAAGTTTATTTATATAGCACAAGGCAATTCAAAGTGTTTACAAAAGATGAAAGACATTATGAAAATGGAATTTTAAATCAGTCATTAAAAAGAAAAGATAATAAAAGAAACATTAAAAGAAAAAATACATGGATAAAAGTTACAGTGCAGTTTAAGATGTTCAGCCTGAACTATACATATATATTACAAATATTTACTTTTTTCTAGGACTTTTGGCAGTATTTTTTGAGTTACGAGGTGATATGAAAATATATCTTAAATTCCTTCTGTAAAAACCGTTGCCTCTAATAGGTCAACAAAAGTAACAAGCATTTTAAACCAGGCTTTATCTAATAATCAGCTTTCTATTCAGTAAACATATTCTTATTAGCACATATTTAACAAGACATTGCCTAATTTGCCCGTTTCAACATCACATTTCAGAAAACTTACAATACACTCTTGCCTTAAAGCGGGGGTTTGTAATCTTGATAATCTAGTGATTACAGTCCTGTATCAGAGCATTTATTCTATTAGCATTGAAATGAAAGAAAATCAAACTTAAATAAACTGTGTTGATGCAGAGTGAATTAATGACCAAAAAAAAAAAAAAGCCATGTTCTGGCGATTGAGTTAAGATGCTTGAGAAGATCTCCCGCAGATTCTAATGAGATGCAATTTCTTTATCTGGCATATATTCTCCGGAGAAATTGTCAACCTGCAGAAATAAGACCACATGCTATGCACAGATTAAATTCACAATTCTCATACACCTAGGCAGTCAATTTAATTTCAGGAATATTTCTGCGTCTGTGTAAAGTAGAACGAGGTAGGAAATGGGATTTTAATATCTGACGGTTGTTATCCTGAAATAATTTAACAACTCAGGAATTGAGCTCACCTAAGATAATAACCACTGATTGTTTTTTTAACCACAGTCAGCTATCCAGCTGGTCCACTTTGTTCCAGTTTGAAATATCCCATCAAAATGTTAGATTGACAATCAATGCTCCAGACAAGGTTCAAGCATACATGTCTCCCTCAGGTTTAATGGGAATCTGATGTGATCTTCCCATATAGGGACACATCTGGGGTATAAAGGCGGAAGAATAAAACCACTGTTAGATACTGTATGTGGCATCTTATTTGTAAACCTGGGTAAAAGATTATAAGATATAGAAGTTTGTTGGAGCTTGCACCGCAATATCTGTCCAGCAGATCCTTTAGCAATAATTATATATTAAAAGCAAAGTCATCAAAATTCTTGAGTAAAAAAGTAATCTCCTAAACCAGGGGTCCCCAAACTTTTTCCTGTGAGGGCCACATAACTTTTCCCTTCTCTGATGGGGGCCGGGGTCAGTTTGTAACAGAAAAAGTGTGACGATTGCAGGGGTGCCTAAACGTAAACATTTATTGTTTTCTAGAAAGCCACACATAACCAAATATTAATAACCCTTTCTGGGAAAATGTAAACATCTTCATTGCGTGTTTTTTTATGTTAGGGTACGTGTCGTTTGGGAGGGCGGCATAGAAGTCAATGAGACTGTTGCGCTTGAATGCGTCTTTCAGAACATCACAGTTCTGTAACTCGGCCAACTCAAACTGATAAGAAGGCTGGGCTTCATCGATGTCGGCAAAAAAGGGGTTCTGGAAAAGACGGATTTATTTAGCATTAACATGTAGTATCCGGAATCGCACACCGAACTCCGCCTTCAGCATTTCCAGTGCTTCCACACACTTTTCAGCTGGGAACGGGACCGCTGGGTTCTCTGCAGAGAGGTTTTGGGTAGCAGGGAGATGGATGAAGTTGTGCTTTTTCACTTGTTCCTAAAGCAGCGCAAGTTTCACCTCAAATGCTTTTATGTGAGAATACATGTCGCAAATGAGTTTCCCCTGGCCTCGTAGCTGCAAGTTAAGGCTGTTCAGCATTTCTGTCACGTCTGTTAAAAATGCGAGGTGCCATTTCCATTCTGGGTCGATCAGCTCTGGGACCGTTTTGTCTTTTGAATGAAGAAATGCGTTAATTTCGGGTAGCAGCTCGTAAAAACGCCTCAAAACTCTGCCCCGGCTCAACCATCGGACCTCTGTGTAGTACAACACATCGCCGTGTGCAGACTCCAGTTCAGACAGGAATTGTTGGAACTGCCTGTGTTTAAGTCCCTTTGCTCTGATGAAGTTTATGCATGACACCACAGCCTTCATGACAGAATCCCACTAAAAAAAAAAAATTTAAAAAAAAGAAATCATAATGCGTCTCTGGTATTGTTCAGGGGGCCGGGCCAAATGTGGAGGCAGGCCGTATCCGGCCCGCGGGCCTTAGTTTGGGGACCACTGTCCTAAACCATAAACGTTTTACCGCAAGACACGTTTTTTCTCAATTGTGTTATCAGCTTATCCACAGCAAAAAATGTAAAAGCAAATCTTTGTACATATTTAACACTATTCAACATAAGAAACTACCAAGGATGGCGGTTGGCCCAAAGTTCACTTTCACAGTTCAGACTTCCATTACTTAATGTATTTCTTTAGATAAGAGAAGACAAGAATCATGGGTTTGAGGTTTGAAGATTTAAATAATGTACTGCCAAGCGATTAGTACATGTTTAATTAGCTAATCAACACAGAACCTTTACATCCATGCAAGTTGGACAATGGTGGAGATTGATGCTATTTTTCACACAAAGTCTGGTATAAACTTTGCTTGTGCATCACTTGGTAGCACCAACAGTATGTTCTTGGTTGCTATTCTGTGAATAGCCTGCAAGCAAATATGTGGAGACACATTGAAAGGACAAAACATTAATTTACAAGTGATAGACAGCGTGATGTTTCCATCTCTTTTTCTGGTTCACATCACCCAAGAGAGACAGGCAATACTAAATAGATGAATACATTAGTATATGAAGTATAGAAAGTTATTTACCGTAGTATAGTTATAGTTATTTTTACTGCAATATAAAGCAGAGGTAAATATATAAATCATTGATATGTTAATCTAGTTGTCAACAAACAAGTGATCATTGGACAATCTCCAAAATAGATGTGAACCTATGTTATTCACAAGTTGATAGCATTATGATAATGTAGTGTGATGTTTGTGTATCTATTATCATACAATTTTAGTAATATAATGTTTTTGTGAATATGAAATTAATGATAAATATATTGTGTATGCTTGGATCCATGATTGAAAACGTAGATGTTCTAAAATCTACCAGTTATTAACAATACAAAATTATTCATTTTCAAGAATAACAGTTATAGTACTTAAGAAGACTTACATGTGCTGTATAAATGAAGAGCTTTCTATATCTGTTCTTCTGTTTCAGCTCAATTTCATCTTGTTTGTGAACATCGTACGGGTTTTGGCCACTAAAATTCGAGAGACAAACGCAGGGAGATACGACACCAGGAAACAGTACAGGTTTGTACTCAACTGAATGTATCTAAAGGAACCAGCATGCAGATTAAGTTGAGATTAATTAACCACAATTACCAAAGTTGTAGCATTTGATTTGTGTTAAATGAACACGTAATACATTTAATTTTCACTAATTTAGGCTTTGCATGATGATGCTGTTGGGGAGCAGGGTGACAAAGTTACACATATCAGTTGCTTAGCGATGTCTTAATGTTTATGTTGTAGCCCTTGGTTATTGCCCTTGATTTGCTTGTTTGTAGAATACGTTTTTTAAATGTGTTCTGTTCATATTTACAAAAGGGATGTAAGTGAATTTGCGCTCTTGCACAGACTTTGTTTTTACCTTATTTGCAGACCACCTTGTATATATACATTTTTCTCCACATACACATTTCGCACAATGTCAGTATTATCAAATTCATGTCCTCACAACATAGGTTAAACATGGCACATATACACACACAAAATAGGTTCTAGCATTTCAAATCTGCAATTATCACCATTATTCTCCATGCTGATGCTGGCATCGATGTGTCAGATAAAAAGATTATAATTACAGAGTTTCTTTCTATGAGAAGCACTGTACTGGATGCCACATGCATGGTCGCTCTGTGTAAATGAGCAGACTACATGTCAGAATAAATTATAGTGATTGGGTGCAGTAAATTGGAAACCTTGCTGGAAGATGAATGTATGTAGGAATACAACACATTTCATGTATAAAGAATAATCAAACGGTCAATGTAAGGGTACCTAAATGTACATAGAAAGACACTTGGTGACAGATTATAGGTGTTGACAAAGCTTTTTTTGAAACAATGCAAAAGAGCATTTACTAAAGTGGGAAATATCGTGGAGTAAATAATCATCAGTAATGTTGAGTTTATGACTAAGATGGTAAATGTAATTCAATCAGGAGAGACTTAGTTTGTTAGTTTGATAACATATTTAAAATGGTGGAATGAGCTCCCCATTGAAATCAGGGGGGTATACTACGAAGCAGGATTTTCGCTTAGCCGGCTAGCTTCAGGGAAAACTCCGGCTTTCCGGTCTTACGAAGCTGGTTCTCTTTTTAGCAGGATAGATCTCCATGGTAACTTATGCTGAGCGGCTAACCTCCTCGGGAGGAGGTTAGGTTGCAGGCTAAGAGACCAACTCAGTGAAAGCACCGCCTGCTGACCAATCAGAGCTCCGTGTGCAGAGTTTAAAGCGATCAAGTCACATTACAGGAGACAGGAAATACAGAAAAACTGCCATTGCAGGAAAGACGGCTGGCAAAAATCACAGACTGTGTGAACGTGAAATTGAATAGAATATCACCTCCCATCTTCAGCGCAATCTGACTAGTATAACATTAGTGTTAAGAAAGCTTAATTAAATATCTGCCACAACATAAGTAACCGGATCAAAGTAACAGTACAGTCCACGGCATATCAGATCATAATGTATCATATATTTCCTTATCTGAGTCAGCTTCTTGAGCCGTATCTGGCCGTGCAACACTTACAGTGTCACATACTGTATGCAGAAGTATTATTTTAAGCAACACATTCCGAAACACTCGAGTCAAATGTAATTAAAGTCAGATCGTGTCTTAGATGGGGCATATCATAAACCTGTTAATGTACGCATTCAAACACTTTTTCTTTAACCAGCTGTATTCACCTTGCAGGTGCAGCTATGTGGCTTTTATCCTGGATAAAGTGTTTGAGTCATGGATGTTTAAAGTTTAACGTCTTCATATCTTCATATCTTCATATCTTCATATCTAATTATATAGTTGACTTTTCATTCAGGAAGTATGACGCGCTGCGCTGTCAGTACGCTTCTCCATGTTTGTGATTGGTCGAATGCTCCAAATACCACCCCTTTCATGTGAACGTGCACCTAACTAGATAGGGCACGGCTGGCTTGAGCGATCCACTTGATAACCCGCGTCGTAGTACCGTTTAGCGAGAGTGCGTATGTTTTGGATTAGGCCAACCGGCTAACTCAAACATATCCAGGTTAGGTTGAACCAGCTTCGTAGTACAGGCCCCTGGACAGCAGAAAGCATACACATCTTCCGGCGCAGACTGAAAACTCTTCTCTTTCGACTCCACTTTGAGCGATAGAATTACTAACAAAGCACTTATATACTAATAAAGGACTGGCTTATCTAAAGCCAGTTGAGTAGCACTTGAAATGTTTTGGCTCTATGAAACCTGATGTACTTATATGATTCTGTTTCCTTCAAGTTTGTGTCTTCTTGGTCGAATGCACTTATTGTAAGTCACTTTGGATAAAAGCGTCAGCTAAATGCAATGTAATGTATGTGTCACGAATGGGGAATATCAGGACTTAAATGCAGTTTAAGAAGAAGCGGGTTTCAAACAAAAGTGAGCTTTAATTAATGAAAGATGTTGATATGGCAAACAAGACAAAACACGTAGCATGAGGACAAAAACAACCTGGAACATGACAAACATGGAGGGTGAGGAAAGACAACAATCCGACGTGGAGCACAGGGGAAGACAAGACTAAGACCCCGTTTACACGAGGAAGATACGGGTTGTATCCGCATAGTTTATCTTGCGTATAGCCCTTTAGTTTACACGAGGCCATAACAAAACGATAGAAATGGACCCCGCAAATGATAACGGGTCCTAAGGTAGATAGATCTGCAAATGGAACGCTCTGGGGGGTCAAACGGCTCAGTGTGTACGCCTCTATACGATCATTTTCTGATAACGATGAAATAGCCCCGCCTCCCTCTCCCCACATCTCCTGCTCAGAGATCAGCTGCTGGGCTGTCAGAAGAGGGGGAGGAAAAGAGAGGCTCCGTTTATTATTCTTATATTAATATATAGAGTCGTTATCAATTTGTTTTAAAGCTCAATAAATAACAAAGGAGACCTCTGACCGGCACTCTTCTAATTTTGTCCGGAAGATTTAAACTTTAACGGACATGTTGACCGGCGGAAAAAAACGTTAACGGAAACTCTGCCGCACGGTTCCCTCGTCCCTTGGAAGAGGCGGAGAGGTGGGTGTTTTTCATCTGCTGGTGGACTACCGGGGAGAATTACAGCAGGAGCACACGCCGTCCACCGCGGAGAATAAACACCGTGGCAACCATGTTCCGGGGTCTTCTTCGCTGCTTTTGGTGTATTTTGTGGCGGCAGCAGCGCCACTTACAGGCCAGGCATATGTACTACAGCGTTTCCAGTGGGTCGAGCGGTCTCTGGTGAACGGACACGTTAATTGAGCCGAATAAGTGTGAATGGAAGACTTTTTTTAAAACGCATACGGTGCGTAAACGCAAACGTTCCCATGTACATGGGGTCTAAATGCACAGAAGGGTAATCACAGGACAAGACACAGCTGGGCAGGGGAGGCAGAAACACAAGGGCAAAAGAAACCCTGACTAGACAGACAAAACTAAAATCATGACAGTATGAACAAGGGGTAATATACATTTTGGAGATTAGACCCCATCATACTGTGATAAAATCCTTAGTGATGAAGGTTCTTCTGGGCTAGGCCTGGCCCTGGATCTGATGAACTGGAGGTGAAGGAGGTGGAGGAGGGTTGCATCGATTCTCCTGAACGATGCTGGCAGGGGAGAAAAAGAGCAGATTTAAACGTTTGCCGGATGTGCTGTGATTGGCTTGTGGGGGATGAGACGGGACCAATTGGTTTAGCTGGGGGGTATGAAGCGCCCTTGCTTATTGAAAGAAAGGGCGAGTGAGTGAGAGAGAATTTGTGAATGAGAGCGTGGGAAACAGTCTTCCTGAAATAACTTGCGCTGAGCTTCATTTAATAGTAAAGCTAGTTATGAAGTCTTACATCACAATTTCAATATCATTTTGATATATTGCCCATGTCCTACAGTATATACAAAAATCCAAACTCAATAAGTTCAGATGAATATTAATCAGAAGCTTTCAACACTGTTTTCAGGGATGAAGCAATTTCCAAAACTGTCATTGCTAAAGAGAAGCAATTTAGCAAATAGAAAATTGCATTCCGATTGCATAATTTTACTTTGTATTTGCCCTAAATTGAACCTTGTTTATCCTTTATTTCACAATTAGCAGCAAATCCAGTAATGTTTAAATAGATCACCCTGTTGGTTTGAGCTTTATCAGCCCTGTAAACCAAAATTACCATGAATATAAATCCTATCTAGTGTAATTCGTTTTTCTTCTGGATTATTAAAATGTTTTTTGCATTTTAAAAGGAGCGAGGATGAAATATTGTTTTGATTAGAACTGACAGTGTGTATTATGCTAATTGTAAATTGAAATTCACATGCATGTGACTGTTTAGAGCTCCCACAGAGTATTACTGTCACATCTGAAAGTGACGGTTCCCGCTCTTGTCCAAAGGGCTGGTGAGAATAGTACTTGCTGGATGGGAGCGATATGTTCAATGAATGCATACGTATACTCTCCTTTCAAGTAGTAGTAGTTCATTATGCAGATATTCTCGTCACAATTGCTCTCCAAAAAAGATGATAACCTTTTTGAGGGGATTTTGTTTTTGCCTTGAGTTGTTGACATTTCCATGGACTTTACACATGACTCCCTACATTCCCAGCACTCTATTCCCAGTTGATAAATCATTATTTCAACTGAAAAAAACACTGCTTTTTAATCAGAACTTTCCACTCCTGTCAGGTTGATTGCATGCCCCGAGCTGCTGTTAAATACAAGCCAGATGGTCTCCATAAATTAAAAGAAGAAAATTAAGAACTGTATTTTATTCTCAGGAGGAGCAAGCTCTAGCTTCCCTTATTGATGGAAGTTTGGCATTGACACAAAGATCATTTAAATAAGTTAAAAAGTTTAAAATTGGACAAATCGTTGCTTTACAAAGATATTCCTTGAAAGGATCACTGTGCACATGCGACACCTGTTGCTTCTTGTATAGGGATGGGTTATCGTTATCGGTTATTCTTTTAACGGTACTACTACTCTTAATGATACTGCTTATCGATCCGGTACTTCAACTGTATTTTTATCGGTTATTTTTGTTATTTATAGGGAAAAACGTAAGAAATTGGAATCAGAATTAAAATTGGTTTATGTAAAATATTAACAGACTAATGTGATGATGGAAATTAAAAACAAATGTTATCTTTAATCATCAACCCACACTTCTGTAATTTATTGAACTCCGTTTATGGTTTAAAGGCTGCTAGCAACATGACGTGTTGCTATAGCAACAAGTCATGTTTATGTTTACGTGCGAGATCAATAGCGCGAAAATCACTGCATTTTCTATAAGGTAAATATTACCCGCTGGCGCTGATGGCTATAAATGGCAATTTGTTTTGGCAATTTTTTCAATCTGACTTCATATTGACAATTTTTAACAACAGAGGGTGCTACATAACACACTTTCAGGAAAAGTTACAGACTGGGAGATTTGAATATTCTATTGAAAAAAAGTTACAGACAATCAAGAAACAGCTGCGGGTAAAATGTACCCGTTGGCGATTCTAGTGTTAAACGTAAAATAAAAAAATGTGTTTGAATTGTTGTTTTGAACATTTTGAAGTTTCTTACAAATAAGGCATCCTCTAATACTAACGATTGGTGAATTAAGGGGAATTAGGCAGTGGCAAACACATACAAAGAAACAGCTAAATGTGTATTTTGGACATTTTCTCCTGTGAGAAAAAAAAACATTGGTCTTGGTCCCTATCTCACCAATAAAACCACACAAATCCAAAGCAAGTCAGCGCTGCCCTGTATACGTGTTTACTACCTGTGTGTTTACGTCTCTACAGGAAACTGGCAAAGTCCACCCTTGTACTAGTGCTGGTGTTTGGCATCCACTACATCATCTTTGTGGGGCCTTATACAATCGAGGGCCTGAGCTGGGAAGTCCGCATGTACTGTGAGCTGTTCTTCAACTCCTTTCAGGTACTCTCTTCTTTTTAATTAATAACACTTGCTTATTGGTTGCTGAAGTTATGTGAAAAGTCTGCCTTTAACCTTCAGGAAGTGCTTACGCAAGAATGCTAAGTCAAGGTTGGTCCTCGCATTCAAAGATCAGGTAGTACACTGAATTCATGTCCTTTTACTGAAGTGCGTTATTTAAAGCACATTTCATCATCAGTATAGTAACCACTCCAATTGCTGTGAATATACAGTTTATCAACATTTAAATCATTCAATTAATATGCAACATTGGTTCGAACCCAGCCCCTGGTATTGAATTGTATTTAAGTCGCTTTGGATAAAAGTTTCAGTTAAATGACATGTATTGAACTAGTGTTCGTTATCGTACAGCTAGGTTGAATACTCGATTCTGATGTTCAATACGGACATTCAGTGGTCTTCTCTTTTCAGATAGCAGACCACCACTAGGGATGCTCTGATCAAAGGACCATGTGCAGTCATATCAATAAAGAAGTCCGGTAAAAAAAATTATATTCATTTGAACACTTTTGGACAGCACACAACTTAGGATTCATTATGGCTAAAGTGTCACCAGTAAAGAAAAGAAAAAAGAACCAAAACAAGAAAACAGCTTAAGAGAAGGAAATAGGTAAAAGACTCAGAGAACTGGATGTCAGAAAATCATCAGAAGAAGACAGACAGGAAGTAAACACTAAAGGCAATGTGGTTTGGGCTCAGTGTTTAAAGACTCGTTAATGGAAAAGAAAATGTGACTTGGACAGTTACGGGGCAGAGCACTTCGATCAGTGTTGCTGTCATTTTAAACTACGATGATATGGCTGATTCAAAACTCATTATTTTCTTCTTGAAGCAACCAGTTAGAAAACTGTTATTTTATCTCGCTGATAACTTTAAAAATCCCTCTTAATACATCAAAATCAGCTTTGTTCGTTTTTTCATTGTTATACAAACACCAACTATTTTTGAGGTAGAGGTAGCCACCACAACATTGATGTCACAGATGCACCAGCACTGGAAGCAGGATCAGACATGATATACCAAGTCATACTCATTTACTGTAAATAGAGTTTTCCTCATATAATATATAGTTGGTTTCCCTCATTAAAAACCCTTCATATGCACATAATTTCTGTTAAAAGGGTGTCTGAACAATTAATTGAGAGTCAATTTAGTATCAGACCATACTCTATGTCTCCCACTGCTCATTAACATTTTAATCTTCAGCATGTGGCTGTCTGAGTCAAGACTGCACTTCATTATTCGGTGAAGCAGCTTCATAATGACTTTGGTTAAGTGTCATAATTCGGTTCTGCCTAAGTTTAAGTGAGCAATTTCAAAACACTTTCAGGCTTGACCTTTTCTAAATATTAACTCATTTACACTTCATATCCAATCCTTCTTTATTTTCTACCTTGACATATGACACATGTTTGACAGTGTTGAGTCTATATTCCTTCCCTACAGGAATGAGATATTGTAATGACCATAATCTCAGTTTGACCTTAAATTGCCTCGATGCATGAAATTAATCAGGAAAAGAGCGATTCCGTGGGGAAATTAAATAGAAATTACACTATTGGAGCCAAAAATATTATCACATGCTCTTCTAACTATTGCTCATTTAATTCAAACTTGTTCATGGAGAACATCCATCCATCTTACGTTTGTTTTCTTAGACCACAGGAAATTGTGGTTTAAAGTCAACAGTATTCTTCATTTTCTGCATTTTAAATTCTGCAGATGATACTGTAGTTTGTTCACACTTTTAACAAGCTTGATGGCGCTTCTTATGTTTTCAGGCCAAATTATTGGTGTTTGCACATTGTTCATTCAGCAATTAGCTACATTTGTGTCATTAATTATGACCACAAGTGTGTTTATCATAAATGAACAGTAAATTCAATAAAAAATTGCTGAAAAGTTTATTTCCAAAAGCAATATATAATTGCAAATCTTCTGTTTTTATGGTGTTCAAATCCTGAATGTTGGTTGTCCATGGCCAAGGGAATTATTAGTTGATTTTAATATAAGTTTAGTTTGGATTGTAAAAATACTTAAGACACAAAGCATAAAGGAATCTAGGAACAAAATAGAGGCTTGATCCATCTGGGTATTTTGAAATACCGTCTGTTTTAACCTTCCTGAACTTTTGTGATCAAAAGTTAAATAGCACATACATTGCTCATTTTCAGGTCCATATTTGTATTTTATGCATCTATCCTGACATGTTTACATGCTTTAATGTTCAAAAAGTGCTTTATTTGTCTCATACATTCTCTTACATAGTGATGTCTTCATATTACAGAAGTAAACAAAATAGTTTTGTCAAAGCTTTTCAGGTGGGGAGAGTGTGGGAGAGAAACTCCCTCAGGAGGGAACTTTAGGATTTTAGCCTTGCAAACCTGCAAACTATTTACTTCCACAAAAACCTATATATTGAGAAAACCCCAAAAAGCATAATAGGGCCTCTTAAAATGTTCCATCACCAACCAAATAAGACAAATAATAACAAGCTTTCATACACATACCGTTCTTGAAAAATATGGAAACGGAACTAAAAGATCAGAAAAGCTGTATTTTATTCCAAATGTGATTATATAAATAGGAACCTCAACTAGACGTTTCTCCATCAAATTGCTATGCCTCTCCTAAAAATCTAATTAACATACAAATTACTTGCATTATTTTGTTGGTCGGGAACTGCATGGCTTATTACTTTTTTCTCAACATAATAAATAAATATTCACAAAGTGTCAAAATCTTTTGAAAACTGTTCACTGTCAACCATCTTCATTTTTCCTGTGACAGCGCATACATTTAAAACTTAAATGGAAAAAACTTTCATTTTATTATCAGTGCCCATGATAAAAGTTCAGGCATACGATTGAACAGATATTGATAAATCATATCGCAGTGTATTAGAAACATTTTCTTAAAATGCTGGCAGTGTCCATCAAGGCAAGCTATTTGATAAGGGGTCTGTCTAATGGAGCAAGAGTAGTGGGATATACAAGCAGTGCTTGAAGTGAAATGTACGAGTCATTTGTACACCTGCTATGTTTGAGGAAAGGAGTTAGGATAATGGATAATGGGCCAAAATCCTGTAGAGAATTAAAAGCAACGAGTGGTGTCTTCACAAACAGGAAGCATGACTCATATTGACTATCTTTAATGACTAAATGAGATGAGTGTTAATCAGTTTTTTAAAAGGGTTCCAATATGAACAGAATACAAGTTAGTCTGTAAAGTCATGTATGTGTTATTTTAGAGAATTATGTGTGCTCCATCGACACTCTAATTCGACAGCTGTATTTAAATCAACAAAATGTGTCTTTAGGTATGTTCTAGTTTAAGTATGATATGTCAGGGCAACAGAGGACAACTGAACAGAAAAGGATTTGTGGTGATGGAGAGTTCTGTGTGGGTGCATATCTGCTAATTAAAGGCACAAAACGATTCTGTTAGCCTTTGTGATGGTGGCCAGAGACAACAGAAGCTAAATGTAATGCCAAAATTGCACTCTGCCGCCTGGTGTGACAGAAATATGCTCAGATGCATCATCTATCCATCTCAGCATGAACAACCAGACTTAATTGCACAGACATGGGATGTGCCCGGTGACAATGGCCTTGCACCTGTGTGAAAATAACATATAATACATCGATTATCAACTGCATCAAACAAACATTTGCATTGTATGGATTTAAAGTTTATTTTACACATACATTTGTTATTTCTAATCTTAATGAAATTGTTGATTGGTTACATACCTGCTTTTCGACGCACTTAATAGTTTGAATAACTACTTTTGTTTCTGCTTTGGACAATACTTGATTACATTCAAATTATTTTAATTGTGTTTGGTTCCAAAGACTAAAAGCCTCACACTTTTAATCAGATGCAAATACTATGCACCGTTTGGAACCCTTAAGGACATGAAACAACCCTTTTTCTACTGAAATGATTTCCGTTCTAGTTTAGTATAACAACAATGACCGACTATGTTGTAGCTCATGTTGCTAAACTTACAAAGCCAGATTGAATTGTAAGGACAAATTCTCCAATGTTATACTCTTCTCCAGAGGGATGCGGCTAATAGTATTTCTCTATGACTCAGAATATTCAGAGTTTTACGCCACTCGTCCAGTGTAGCCTGCCGTCTCCTCTGCAGCTGTGGCTTAAGTAGGTAGTAATTCATTGTCTGACTGTCTTGATGCATATTTCCCAATTATTAAATTCCCGTTTTAACTGACAATGTTTGGCAACAAAGGGCTTTATATAAAGAATCTTATCTTTTATAGTTTCTGATTACATGGATGATGGTAGCCTAGCAACTGTAGCCATTCTGACTAATTAATAACAAGATTTGGAGCCAACAGACTAACTGGTACTTCAGATATTTATGGCAAGTTTAATAGAAGAATTCATCAAACATTATAGAAAATTCAGTGTTGCGGAAAATCAACCAGGCAGGCGAATTATATATGAAATGCTTTGAATGAGTATTTGTTGATAGCAAATGGGTTGTATTCAAAGTATGGTAAATAATACATAATCGTTCACTTGCATGCCATGTCAATGTTATGCCAGTGTTGAGACTTTGCATCGTTATGTAAAAGGGAAGCTGAGGAGACAAACTCAACAATAATTGAGAACCATTTACATGATTGAACTGAGGCACTATTAAATATGATGAAAGCTTTGACAAAAAGACAAAAAAAAACGACACAAGTAAGAGCAGGGTTTCTCAAGGCTATAATCCACATAAAAGAAAGAGTCTGACTGCTGTCAGCATTTGTCTTTTATCCTGCAGGGATGCAAAGAACCTAGTGAAGAACACCGCATGTGACTTGATGAAAAGATTATAATTATCGCTCCCACTCGCATATGTGCCCAGACTGAGACTACAAACATGAATGAATCCTTGGTTGCAGTTTATGATTAGTCCTGGATCAGAGTGTTCCTTTGTCATATACATCCAATATTTATATACCACTGAAGTCAACTTGTATCAGAAGTTAAGGCTTTACTATAAACTATAACCCTATGCAAGAACATAAAGATACACAGTCAGCAGGTGCGGATCAATACCCAGTGCTGGACTAACCTGAAAAGAGGCCATGGGGCAAAACGTTGGGTTACGTATTGTAACCCTTGTTATATTAACACAGGCGGAGCCCTCTACTGGACTCTATGGGTACTACCTTATCTTGCGAGCATTCTCCCACTGAAACTTCTATAGACATGGCCGGCCAAGGGCGGGCCTACCTGAATGCGCGCGCATCACACCGTATAAAAGGAGGCCTCGCCTCCTGACTGTCATCCTACCCTCTCTTCAGCGAGCGGAATAGGACAGACAGTGCCCTGAGTAGAGGGCTCTGCCTGTGTTAATATAACAAGGGTTACAATACGTAACCCAACGTTATATCTCTCACAGGCTCCGCCCTCTACTGGACTCTATGGGTACAGTGGGCGGAGCCACGATCAATGTACGCACTGTCGTCCAAAAACAACATTCCACCCTACTGCCCCTGACCGGCCATTCTGGTCAGCAGCTGCTGCCCCACATTCCCCTTTAACCCGGTCGTGACCGTGGCAGAGTCTGGGCTGCGGCTGAAAGAGCACACCCTGCCGCGCTTGCCTCGCAGAAGGTGTGCCCAAAAAAACTGTGGTGGGGGTCCCCCCCCCCAGCCCTGTATGGGCTCACTGTGCACCCATCTCCCTGAGTCCCTAAGGATCGCAGGGAGAGTGCCAGTGCCCATGCCCCACACTCAAACACTGACCCTGTGCAGAGTGTGTGTGGACTACCCCCCTCCTGCCTCCCGGCAGGAGGAGAGCAGCCCTCCAGCCCTGTAAGGGCCCAGCGCGCCCCTCGCCCATCCCGGGACTCTCAGAGGGCCCGAGAACAGCGAAGGCGCATTACGTCCGGGGAAGGGGTCAGATGCCAACTGACCCACAAGCCCTCCCCCCCCCCCCTACCAGTCCTGTGTTGCCCCAGCTTGCACAGACGAGGAGAAAGAGCCCGACATGTCCAAGAGATAAAACCTTATGAAGGGGCCTGGCGTCGACCAAGACGCCGCTGTGCATATATCCTCCACACTCACACCGCTGAATAAGGCTGTCGACGCAGCCACAGCCCGTGTGGAGTGTGCACACACAACCGTGGGGCAGGCTCTCCCTGCCTGTCCGTAGGCCTGCGCAATGCACTCGCAGAGCCAGCCTGCCAGGCGTTTCTTGGACAGAGCTTTCCCGATCACCCCCGCCCCCGAAGCACACGAACAGGCAAGCTAGCGCACGCACCGGGCAAAGGAGGTGCAATTTAGCTTCCCTGTCCCTGAAGACTAAAACCCCCTAACTGAATAGCCCTCGACCTGAACGCACTCCTTAGGCTCTTGGGCACAAAGGAGGGGTTCGGTCTGAGTGTCGCGCCGCTCCGGTCACCCCGAATCAATAAACAACTCGGGTGCACCGACAGAGCAGTTAACTCGGACACCCTTTTGGCTGACGTTAAGGCAAGAAGCAAAGCTGTTTTCCACGACAATGCTTTCAGAGAGGAGAGCTCCAGAGGCTCAAACGGCCCCGAGGCCAGAGCCTCGAGCACTAAGGGCAGGTCCCACTGCGGGGCGGAGGCGTGCACTACTGGGCGCAGCCTCCTGACTAAAGGCTGACCTGCCGCCAAATCCCTCATGACAGGACGAGATGGCTGCTGCATACACCTTCACTGTTGAATGTTCAAGCCCTCTGTCCACCAGTAACTGTAAGAAGGACAAAATAGAGCCTAACTCACATGATAGGGGCTCTATTCTCTGCTGCTCACACCATAGCTGGAATCCCAGCCACTTTGGCCTGTAACAGGCTGTGGTGGATCCAGCTCTAGCTGCCTGGATAGACTGAATAACGCTATCAGACAATCCACCCTGTCTCAGCCTGTCCCTCTCAGGAGCCAAGCCTGGAGAGGCTGGCCGATTGAGGGTAACGCCCCGATTGCACCTGCCTCTTGAGACATCGCCCCCCAGAACTGGGGGACTGCCCAGGGCTGGCCCACCTTCATCTGTGTCATCTCTGAGTACCACGGCGCCCCGACGCGGTCCGGAGCCACTAGAATGACTGACAGACGTTCTCGCCTCACCCTCTCCAGGAGGAGGGGGAATGAGACGCAACGGTGGAAAGGCGTATAGCAGCTTCCTTGGCCATGGCTCGTGTGCAAACGCGTCCACCCCCAAATGTGGGTCGTCGCTCAGGGCCATGGAGAACCACAGGGCACAGTGGCTGTTTCGCCGGCTGGTGAACAGGTCCACTTCCGCTCTCCCGAACTGGGCCCAGATCTGCTCCACCACCCTCGGGTGAAGTACCCACTCGCCTGGCCGGGGGCCGCCCCTCGACATGAGGTCGGCCCCTCCGTTCTCCAGTCCTGGGATATGGAGGGCTTTCAGAGATAACACCACCTCCGAAGCCCATAACCACAGCCCCTCCGCTGTGGTCAGCAGGGCGGCAGAACGAACTCCGCCCTGATTGTTGATATAAGCCACTGTGGTGCTGTTGTCGCTCCTGACCATTACATGTCTCCCCTGAATCAGGGGCCTGAAATGCCGGAGGACTAACACTACTGCCCGTAGCTCTAGGAGGTTGCTGTGTCGAGATTCTGTTAGAGCCCAGCGCCCACCTATAGCCTTCCCCAGGCAGGTCCCTCCCCACCCTGTTCCGGACGCATCTGTGAACACTGTGGTGTAGGAGGTCACCCGTCCCAGTGGAGACCCCCTCCGGAGGTGATCCAAGCCGCTTGTGCCTCTTGGGATCCAAGCGCAGGCTGGAAAACCACCTCTGCAGGCGGCGCATATGTAGCAGCCCTAACGGGACCACCATGTGAGCAGCCGCCATGAGACCCAGTGTCTGCATGACAGTCAAAGCTGTCACTGTCGCCCCCTGTCGCAGCCTGCGTACCCCCTGAAGAAGGGACGCACGTCTGCTCTCTGACAGGGTGGTGCGCAACGCGCCTGCATCGAGCACCACACCCAAATACAACGCCTGTTGGTGAGGTATGGGGGTGCTCTTTTTCCAATTGATCGCAAAGCCCAATTTGGTCAGGTGTGTGATCAATTGTGCTGTGCAAAACATTGCCTGTTCCCGTGACCCAGCCATGACTATGAGGTCGTCTATGTAAAATAAAACTCTCATGCCGTGTGCGCGCAGCGGTTGAAGCGCTGTGGCCACACATTTGCTGAATGTGCGTGGGGATAGGGAATAGCCGAAAGGGAGCCTGTTGTATTCGTAGGCTATCCCCTGGAAGGCAAAACGCAGATACTTTCTGTGCTCTTGAACAATTTCCACATGAAAGTATGCGTCTTTCAGGTCGATGGTGGTGAACCAATCGCCCGGTTGCACAAGCCCCAGTAACTGTTTTATAGTTAACATGCGGAATTTCCTGTGGGAAGCGGAGATCTAGAATGGGTCTGAATTCCCCTGTTTTCTTGGGAACCAGGAAATACATGGAATAATGACCCTCTTCCCTGCGCTGTGGGTGCACAACAGACACAGCCTGTTTCTGCACCAGAGCCTGAATCTCTGCTGAGAGGAAACCCATCCCCACCTGAGAGGATAGATTCACCTCTCGCTTGCCCATAAAAGGGGGTGGGACGCTGCAAAACTGGAGTGAATAACCCCGTTCCAGCGTCCTGTCCATCCACTTTGATAGTACACAGCTGAGTTTCCATTCCCCATAACACTGTGTTAACGGGCATGCCCTCAGCTGTGGGGCCGCAGCTATAAAGCTGTGGTACTTATCAGACTAATATCACCAGCGTCAGGCTCTCAGTTCTCGCAGTTTTGGGGGATAGGTATGTAATCTCCATGCCGTGTTGGGGGAGAGTTATCTAATCTCCACGCGTGTTGGGGGATAGTTATCTAATCATCACTCAATGTTCTTTGTAAATCTGTGGAGTGATGAGGCCCGAGCCTAGACGCCAAACTCAAACTACATGCTGCTATAATAAACATATTAAGAAACACGTGAGTTGTCTGACTGAAATGGGGCGAAGCCTGCGAGCTAGTTCAGGCATTCAACTCGAGCACCAATGATACATTAACACGTGACACACCTCGTCCCTCTTACAACCAACCAAACACATTCTCCTAAACATGCCGCTCTATTTAAGCTGCCAGGTCTTCCTGCCTCTGCCTCGCTATGCTGCTGCTGCCACTGCTGTGTTCACTTGCTATGGCTGCGTTCATGTCCCTGCTGCTGTGTTTCATGTTGCTGCTGCTTGCCTGACTTTAAATCAGTGAGTTTTAAGCTCCTCATACTCTTTACATTTTATTTGCTCAGCAGTCAATACCATGGGGAAACAGTGATATTGAGCTGTGCAAGGCTTGTAGTGAGGGGTTGAAGTACATCACAGAGGTAACAGTGGGTCTAGTCCTGTTTAAAAAGTAAATGGATTGCATTTTATATAGTGCTTTTCAGGTGTTTCCGACCCCTCACACCGCTATACATTCATCATTCACACCCATTCATACAAGATGCCAATTGCTCAGGGAAGCTAACATTCAGACACATTCACACACCATTGGTGCATGTGTGAACATCGCACCTGCTTGTTCAGTGTCACAAGAGATGTTTCCTCGAATGTGTTTGTGCAGTCAAACAAACGGAGCTTCCTTTTGGCATGGTGCCGCCTCTGGGGAAATCTGGACATTGTGAGCTGCTGTTGGCAACGTGATATGATACCGACACAGTGCTGGTAGAATTATGGCATGGCGGATGCCAGCACAGTAACACATTTCCCCATTTCCACAAAAAAGTTGGCCTTTGGGAAGCTTAAAATAATTTCCCCCAGAGTTGGGAAGTCGGCAGTGTGTTCTCTCTGATAAGCTTTTGAAATCTCATAAAAAAAAGTTTTTTTATGTGTGGATACATTTGTGACACAAGCCTATCTTTTTCTTGCAAGCCTCAGCTAAAAAAAGCCACCATTCATGGTTGCTTAGTTCTTTCATTAATATGTGTTTGTTATATATATATATATATTAAATTGTAATAGAACTTTCAAAAACAAATTACACTTTCTGACTAGTTGTAAACTTAAAGGTCACCTATTATGCGTTTGAGCTCCATACTGTTTCAGAAATAATGCTTGATGTGGTTTGGAACATAATATGGCGTTTAATCACAACAGCGTTTAGCTGAGTTTCTGCCGTTAAACAGCCTTCTCTTCACATAGCTCACTGCTTGCATGCGGAAAGGGGCGTGGCCAGCAGCAGCTCGGGTTACATTTAAAGGGCCAGACCCAGATTCAGCACTTTCGTAACAGAGCTGAAATAGAGGGGTATGAGGCCACAATGGGTGATCTGTTTGGTAATTTGAGCAAAACACTTCAGAGACGTGCTTTGTATAGATACGGCCCTATAATATATTGTTCAAATATAGTATAATAGGTGAGCTTTAAATGAGGATCAAGCAACAGCAATATTCTTATTATTAAGATGCATTTTCGTTCACTGTGTTGATTTAAGTTCTCAGAAAGCCACTGCCTGATTGCCTCTAACCAGCAATGACGTGCAGCAAGGCAGTTACACACCAAAGTAAAACCTCACATACATGGGCACACACCTTCCCATAACCCATCATTGTCACAAAGACACCATGTCTCTCCTTTAACTTCTTATCATGCTTGGAGGCAGGAACACAAGGTGAAACAGGTCAAAACAGCCACAGCCAAAGGAGCTAACATTTCTGTCTTCTTTTAAAAAAATAAGATAAGCACAGTTTGAAGCGAATACATAGTTGGTGCCCTTTACCTTACTTATCATCTTTGATGGATAATAGATAGTGAATTGTAAGAATGACATTTGATCAACTGTAGTGATAATCTGTATGTGACATTTCTTCTCACTTGCTTCCACTGACATCTGAGCTCCCAATTTGTAATTCAATCTCTCCCTTTCAGGGTTTCTTTGTGTCCATTATCTATTGCTACTGCAACGGAGAGGTGAGTGAATCGATTTTTTCCAAATGCATCTGCTCACAAAGTAAAACCCAAAATACTGAGAAACTAAAGCAAATTAAGTGCTTTGATCACACTTTAGTTTAAATAAAATGTAGCCATTCAAAAAGGGTATAATTACATAAGTGACACGCATAATTGAGCTTCTGGCTGAAATGTTTTAAAAGTGTCATTAGCTTATTTTCCTTTTTCTTACTTCCGAGTTCTTGCCTTAGAGAATATGACAGCTCTTTTAATTTGATCTTGCTCCACTATCTGAAAACATTTGTATTACAGTAAGAGCTTTCAATTTGCAATAAGAATAGACTCCTGGTTTTATCTTCACAAAACCTCAGTTTTTTTATTATATTTATCTATTCTTATGTGTGCCTTTTATCTATTCTTGTAATATTATATTTTATTATAATGCTATGTTTATTGTGAAGCACTTTGGCAAACCCTCTGTTTTTAATTCAAAATGGAACAGAAGTCTTTTTTTGTTTTGAGCTCCATAAAATATCATTTTGTCATTTTGTTATTATCACTGGACCAAATGACTCATGTAATGTGAAATGGTCTCAGCTGATACTGACAAATAACACCCTACTCTGCAACTCTACTCTGTTAATGGATTGTTTTAGTCATTCAGCCCACGCAGAGGGTACAGTTCAAACCTAGCATTTCATAAACCTGCGGATAAATAACAGTAGGCAGCTGTGTCCAGCAAAAAATATCAAGCTAGTGTTTGCTACCTGCTATAATATGAACGGTGGCGTTTGTATACATATGGTTCTGTGTGAAGACAAACACAAGTTCAAAAAATTGCAATTGTTGGTGAAGACCTAGAAGGCAAGTGATTTAAGACTTAATTGTAATCACTACTTCGTTTATATAGCACTAGGGGTGTAACGGTATCCGTATTCGTCCCGTACCGTCACGGTTCGGACGTCACGGTTCGGCACATGCAGTCACACAGCGAATACGCCTTTTTTTTACGAGTGGGAAACAAGTCTGTCACTCAGGGCAGTAATACACTATATATAATCCAGGGGGCGGTATTGCGCCTAAAAGCCAGCCGCCTGTAAATAACAAATGAAGAACAAGAACAAAACACAACAAAACGAACACAATACATGAAGAAGAAAAGTTAGCAGCTATGGCGAGTTCACACAACACACAGGAGCTAGAAGACCCACCTGCTTCTTTTAAATCAGCTGTATGGGAACATTTCGGGTTCCCTGTGGACTACAACAATGATGGGGTGCGAGTTGTGGATTGGACGAGGACGGTGTGTCGGCGTTGTTCGACAGCGGTGCGGTATGCTAATGATAACACGTCAAACATGCTCTATCACATCTGAGTCAGTCTCAGTCCCCAGCGAGAGGGTTTTCTCGACGGCAGGTGACATAGTTACCGCCAACAGATTTGCCCTCACTACTGACAACGTAGACAAACTCATCTTTTTGAAGAAAAACTTGAGTACCTTTAGTTAGGTATAATGGCCTCACACACTCACAAGTTAATTACACATGTTAGACATTGCTCCTAAAGGTACAGATTTTATTTTGTTTTATATTTATCATTGTATTTATTTTATATTTTGACATCAGGAGATGTTATACAGTTCTGTATTGCCTTTTATTGATTGTGATTGAAACACTTTCTTATTATTTATTTTAATATTTTCAAGACATTCTTTTTAGTTGTACAGCTTATTTAACCTTTTTATTTGACATCAGCCATTATAAATAATATGGCCATCTGAGTGTGTGTGTTACTGTTTGTGGTTTGTCATTAACTGTGTAGTACAGTTAATGTTAATGTTGTTAATGTTAGAGTTCCTTATTTTCATACCAAAACTTGCACTACTGTTAAAAAATAAATAACAGCAACAAAATGTATGCATTTCAGACTTGTTGTACCGAAATCGTACCGAACCGTGACCCCCAAACTGAGGTATGAACCGAACCGTGACTTCTGTGAACCGTTACACCCCTATATAGCACCAAAACTACTTTTTTGTCTTAGTTTGTTAAGTCCTTCACAAACTAAGACAAAATCACAATTAACTCAAATTAAACTACAAAGGAAACAGCAGTGGAACAAAAAGGCATTGCACCAAAGAAAACGTAAAACAAATTGAATAATTGAGAAAAGCAACCCTTTTCATGCTTTTGGGGTTTAGGAATAACGGTGTATCTACAAGAGCAGATAAGAACAGAACGCACAGGCAAAAGCACATGAGCAGAATAAAAACACATAAGAACAATTGACTCACAGCACATATAAAGTACATATGCCCAGTTAAAAGCCCTTGCCTACAAACCCATTAACAGACACAAAATCACATACATGAGCACAAATAAAAGCTAATAAGCACAGACAGTATGAAAAACCATGATATGACCCTTGCTCCAGTTTATGACAACATACTGTATAATGCTCTATCATATACATTCTAGTATTCTATTGATCATTTGCAATACCATGTGTGATATTTATAGATGTTCTTCTTCCCATCCCACAGGTCCAGGCAGAAATAAAGAAAACATGGACACGCTGGAACCTTGCCTTTGAGTGGGAGGGCCCGGTGGTCTGCGGTCGCTATCGTTACGGCTCCGTAGTTGTCGGCATCAACAACAACAGCACCAGCAGCCACTCCCACCTGGCGGGGGCGGGACTTTCCACACGCTCCACCACGCTGGTTTCAAGCCGTGTTTATCGGAGCACGGATCCCGCTGTGATGCACGCCACCCTCCCCGGATACGTGATCAGTAGCTCTGACCCATCCATACCTGAAGAACCGGAGGACAGCGGACCCAAGCAGGTGGACGATATCTCGCTTAAAGAAAATCTGCCTGTTGTTATTACGACTGCGACAGCTGAGGATGAGGAGGAAACACTGTAGCATTCGTCAAAAAAAGTGGCATACACTGAGGAAACAGTTCGTAGTGCATTTGTTTGGAGAGCAACCCAATCCATGTCACTCAAACTATAAAGAGAGTTATCAAAGACAAACAAACTTTGACTGAATGTAAATGATATGGAATAATGTATAGAGCTTTCTTATGAAAAATGTATACTTGGTTAAAAAATTGAAAATATCAGCTGACTGATCGGTTGACACAGAAGAGGAAACATTAAAAATATCTGTTTAACTCCGCAATCTCGACTCTACGTTGACATTTAAGCCTTGTTGGATTTTGTTGATTGCAGATGGAGATTGTTTCTATATGGATATATTTGTGGGAGTGTGAGGTGCCACAAGGTGAATTGCAACTTGACAAACAAAGCACATCTAAAATGAAAGGGTTGCTACTTTGACCCTTTGATAATCATATTCAGGAGCTCTCAGGGAGGGCTATGCTTTCTGTTGTCAATAATAGAGTGGCAAAGTCCCTCCCCTTCCGGGGAAGCTCCATGGGACCTTATTTCAGAAAGATTATGTATTGAAGTCAATGGAGAGAGAAAGATTATCTTTCGATCCCGTTTGAATTGTGCCACGAATTACACATGATGTTTTTCAATTTAAAAGATAATTTTGCAAGTCAAAAAAAAAAAAAAGTGTCGTAAAACTGTGAAGTAACACATTTGTTTGTGTGAAACGCTCAATGAACTACCTCGCACCACAACACACTTCACCAAGATGGCCGTCACTACTGTCTTGTCAAAAAAGGGATTGACTATACCCTCACTATCACCACAATGAAACCAACACACTCTCACTCCATAAACGTCGAAATGTTCATTTACAAACTCTTCAACTACAACCATAGTTATATTTAAAAATATGTTAGAAGGCCTCACGAAATACTTTAATGTAAATTAAAATTGAAATGTGAAGGAATGTGTGTCCAACAAAATACATCCTTACGAAATACGAAACCGGAAACAGACGGAGGCAAGATCCTCAGCTCGATTTAGTCGCAAAGCACGCTGGGATTTGGTGTTTGTAAGATGTGAAATCCAAAAACATATTTTAAAAATAAAATAATACATTATTCCGAGTGTGCTTGCTTTTCTCTTGGAAAGTCTTCACATAACGGCATTGTAATACACGGTTCGGCTGCATTAAATATGAAATATCTGCCGTAGTTGTATATTTATAGAGCCCTGATGAGAAACATGAGGGTTTTGTGGAGACAAACAGGAGGAAATGCCGCCAAACTGAAAACGTGACATGGATCCTAAATATATCAGCAGTTAAACAACATCTTACATTTATTTTCACACAATACGCCTCCTTGCAGTATCAACAATAATTCGGCTGACTTTTATATTTGATCCAATTGGTAGATTGACTGTATTTACACCATAACGGTGCACAGCTGATAGACGGGCACCTAGTGGTTAAAGCGCGTTATTGCATTTTTATTATTTTCATTATTAGATATTAATAGAATCCCTATAAAGTATATTCATTACTCGTTATTCTCTACTAATAGTTAATTAAAGACTGTATATAATGACTATTTTGCACATCCCTTTCAAGATTTCAAGATTTTATAAGGTTTGTTCGCTAATGTAGCGTTAGCGTTAGCATTAGCATTTCTCCCCCGGGCTTAAATTGTTATATTATAGAATGATCACACCGGTGTGACAGTACTCTTCAAAGGGTTCACGAAATATGACTACTACTCTTACTGTTTAACATTTGTTGTTGGCAAAAATGACAAGGCTAAGGCTGTAATGCTAACTAACGTGCTTGCTACTAGCTAGGTAGCTAACTTGATCCAGCCACTGCTGGTCCTTTCATCAGACGGGAAGCGAAAGAACGAGCAAGACCCATTGCTGGTATGATAACAACCTGGTACTAAGCACACACGCATCTTGTTAAAGTTATCTTATCTTAGCTATCTCTTATTTGGTGGAGGAAAACAATTGTGACATCAGTTATGACATCACTTACGCGACTCTGGGATTTGTAGTCTTTCTAGTTGCGTATTCTTCATAGTCTTATATTTCAACAGTTTTATGACAAACTGTGACTTTTTTGACATGGAAATAATTTTTTAAGATTGACAAACATCATATGTGTAATTCATGGCACAATTCAAACGGGATCGAAAGATACATTTTCTCTCTCCATTGACTTCAATACATAATTTTTCCGAAATAAGGTCCCATGGGGCGGAAGTAGATGGGCGGGACTTCGCCACTCTATAGAAAACATGCTTTTGCATGATTTATAGTGGTCTAAAGTTATGGAAATGTATTTCAAAAGAACACACTAACACTTTAGAAATAAACATTGAAACATTATATATATATTGGGAAAACAGTTGTAAAAAAAGGTTGATGTTTTTTAAATAAAAAAAGGGCAGCAGCATGACAGGTGCAGGAGAAAGGTAATCTTCTGGAATGTGTAGACGTGATAAACCTTCGTTTTTGCCAACAAATGTTCAGTGAATTGAATCATAGTGGTTTCATTTTCTCCACAAAGCAACATATACAATTTAATCTACAGCCATCTAAAGGAGTTTCTTACTCTCTGGTTGCCTTAACTTCAATTCCAGCTGATCACAGTTTCCGTCATGATGCATCCCAATGAATGTTTGCTTTGGAAAAATTAACGTGTCATGGTGTCCCAATGTGCGTTCTTGGAAAGTCAGCCCACATTTCTGAAGATAAACATCCTTTCTACAGCTTCGCATGTAACTAAATTCTATGCCGATAATATTTTGTATTTGTGTTTTCTATTACCTTACCTATGCTCTGCTTACATCTGTGGATTCACTTGCTATGTTTACTGCTTGTAAGCAAGGACACAACAACATAGGATAACAGTTTTTATGGCCCATCAAATGCAACAATAATGCAGCCTTTAAATGACGACTTTTTTTGACAATCAACTAGTGTGACTTCTGTGAAGGGTTTCCTTTGGTGGCTTCTTAAAAGTGATGTGTGTGCTTTGTGCATGTGTGTTTGTTAGTGCATTGAATGCCTTTCTTGTTGTTAAAAGATGATCGTTATTGTACATGCCTTATTTTGTACATGCACATATTTTGTATCTTGTCTGTTTATGTGATAAAGGCTGTTTTTCTCTGTGCTATTTGTTTTTCTCTTCCCTTTCATTTCCCTCATTTTCCTCCATTCCCACTACCCTGATAACTGAATATAAATGTTTAATGTTTTCAAAAACTATTTGTCTTTGCTGTTTTGTTTTTGTAATCAACTGTCAACTAAAACTAAACATTATTTTATTAGAATACACCTGAAAACAATGTTACCTCTCTTCAAGGCAACAATTGTATTTTACCTCACAGATCACTAGACTTAATTGCTACTAGATCGGTAAGTCGGTTTACTGAATGTTACTGTGTGAATTGAGTCGTTACTTCAGCCTAAGAATATACTATAAAATATCACAATAGAACATATTGTGATACTAACTATTACACAAAGTAAAAACTTAGTAGAAAACCAGACAACCATGGTACAGGTTAGCCATTTCGGATGACGACATTCTTATAGTGTTCTCACAGCAGTAAAAAATATACTGGCTACATAACGGAAGTGGAGTGACCGGCCATAGATTTTCGTTGTTCCAGTGTATAAAGCACTATACAAATATATGTGGGTCTTCTATTTGTTTAAATAAATGCACTGCTATACTATGCTCCAAAAGAAGCCATTGTTTATATTATTGGCTTAGTACAGTAATGACTGTTTCTTCCGGTTTAGGACACAGCATCTGTGTGTGGTTTCAGACGACGCTACGCAGTGAATATTCATACACTGCCAAAGTGATCACCGTTTACGACAAAGGAGAGTATCCAAATTAAGACATCGCATTGGTCAGGAGTATCTGTTTTTTACTTGGTTGAGGGTACGATTCAAAAACACCTCTTAAGCCCCACGGACCCGAGCCCGGGCCCTAAATCGTGTCATTTGCAGGAAACAACGTCTAAGGAACCTTAATATTTAATAAACTATGAATATTCTATATCCATATAACGGGGAAAAACTAAAAGAAAAAAACACACAATGCTAACACTGACCCTGTGAATTAGCCCAGAGCGAAAAATGCTAACCTAATACCGCACCGAAAATCACTCCTAGCGCCCTTATTACTTATCCTAGCTCTGCACATCCAACACATAGTTTATGATCGTAAAGACACAGAATCTAACGGTGCCGGCCTCAACACTGAAAGATACAAACTCGCGACAGGGGAAGCAAACATAGACATCAGAACACCTACCTTTACGGAGCTTCTAGAGAGATCGTCTCACCGTAGCTGTCAATCTGATCAAAAGACGTGTTCAATGGCATTAAAACGAGAAAAAACGGGGCTGCATCGGTTAATCCATAGGTTGAGAATGTGTGTGCATAATAATTTTTTTCATTTATAGTCCATAATTCCATTTTCATGTAAAAATCGGAGACCAAAAGTTAGCTGCTAATGGTAGCCACCTGCTGCTGCTGCTCCCATGTTTTGGCTGACGCGGCAGTCTAACACACACACATGACCAAATACGGACTATGTGGGAGTTCATCTCGATTCCATTGGCTCTGACGGTCAGAAAGAGATGTCACATGTCAAAATCGAGCAAGGGGGGCCAGAGATAGGTCAAATCCACCCAAATGACCCCAAAAGAGTTTTTCTTTTGCTAAATCTGTCTGAAAAGGTCAAATATCACTTGTGTTGCATCAATCTTGATACAGGGTACTTATTATATGTTGTACTTTGGATTCCTAAAGCTTTTAGTCTACTAACCCATCATCCACGGTTTTCACTATAAGTACAACATATTCTTTGGACGGACACTATAATTTACATTTTTTTTACCATGTTCAATCTGAATTTTCTTTAAAATAAAAAAACATCGATATTGATTCTGACTTTTCTACATCCAACTCACAGGTTTATCATTACTTTGAGAAAAAAGATGAATGTGTCACAATTTGTTGTACATTGATAACTGTGTTCTTCTCTAGCTAGCAGAGATGGGGACTCAAGTTTGTGACTCGGACTCGAGTCGCACTTAAGTCGCACACACAGAGACTTCAGACTTGACTTGGACTCCTGCTCAAAAGACTTCGGACTCGACTTGGACTCGTGTTTTGGGACTCGTGAACAATCATTGTGTTTTCTATTTTTGGCGTATTAACATTGAGGAAACTCTGAAACGTCTGACGGGCGTCCTTCCTTTGTTTCATGGTAACCATGGTAACCTCATTACGCAGGTGCGCGCCTCTCGCACTACCTCATGGTAACACCATGGCGACCGGCGGCACACCTGCAGCTGTACCGCTTGTAATTAGCTCGAACAAAACTTCGAACAAAACTCCGGCGGCACCAACAAAAGGAGCGCACACTGCAAAGTCTGCAATATTAAAATCAAGGATGCTGGTGCAACAACGTCAAATTTCATCAGGCACTTGAAAACTCACCCGGAGAGGTCAATCACATTAACGCATATGGACGGTTAGCAAACATGTTTAGCTCAGCATCAGCTATGTAATGTTAACTTAGCTTGCTACTAGCTTTGTAACTGAATATTTGAAAAGATGAGTGAATGTTTGCTTGTCACACTTGTTTGCGTTGAGTGGCATTGACATCCAACTCTTGACATGACATAAAAAAGGTCGGTAACGTTAATCATTACGTTCCGCTGCCACCATCTACTGGCTAACGTTAAACGTAGAAAAATACATAATATATCTGTCGGTTTATAGGCAGGTTACAGGTTTATTGTTGACCACGTAACGTTAATGTTACAGGTTTATCAGGTTACCATTACATGGGTTTGAGTGAGAGGATAGAGGAATATGTTTATTTATAGTAGACTTAAAAGATGTCATTAGAGACCCAGTGTAATTAAACAATACGGTTGCAGAGGTCAAATTTCTGATTCTGAAGTGTTTTGCTTATAAGTTTTTTGCATTTAGCTAAAGTGTGATGTTTTTCCTCATATTGCATTGCAATAGCCTGTTTAAAGTGATCATATAACAAACAACTAATCAGTACTGATACTGTATGCTAATAGATATAGGAGTGATCATAATATAGTAAATGCTTTGAATTTCTTAGATATAGCTGTGCAGTATTCTTAACAGACTGGATAGCAGCAGACAATAGAAGGCTTATTACAACCAGAAGAGACATGAGACTTTTATTTTTTAGAGACTTGAGACTTGACTTGGACTTGTGACCAAAGACTTGAGACTTGATCAAGTCTCACCCCACAAAGACTTGAGACTTGACTTGGACTCGTGACCAAAGACTTGAGACTTGACTTGGACTTGCAAAAAAAGACGTGTGAACATCTCTGCTAGCTAGTAGCTATTTTCATCCAGTGGTAATCAACATGGTGTCTTTAAAGTTAAAGGGAGTATGAAGGTGATGGGTTTCCTGTGAAAAAGGTATTCTTGAGAACTGAAGGCAATTATCTGAGCTCTGGTATCCATACTGATGCATAGACTGGCCACTTATTTAACCACAATGTCTCATTTATATGCAACATTTGGAATGTGGCGGATTAGGGTTTGTTGGACGGAGCCTTTGATCGAGCCTGAGTAATGGAAAGTAATGATCACTCCTGGTCTTTTTTTCAGGTCAAACGTCAGAATCATGTTCCGAATTCTACGGAGTTGGTTGGAAAAATACACTTTCACAACGCCCACCACTTTGCAAAGCTGTGTAATTATGTCCCCAGACCCCATTGGCCCAGGCTTCAAAGGGCTAATGGTATCTATTAGCAGAAATTAAATATAATATTTCTAAACATGTTTGCATTGGTGTGTAATCACATGAAACACAAAATGTTCGTGTTAAAGCTGGTCTTCTTCCAAGGTGTCCATCATAGATAGGGCCTCTCAAGTTTTTTATTACATGACTGCCACCATAGTTGAAATGACGCATGTGTTAAGACGTGTGCTACCTCTTAATATGGATAGCCATAATTGCCACTGCCCAACAACCGTATCATAGGTTGCAGGTTGTTTCCTTGCTTAGAATATGTTAGCATCTGCGTATGGAAAGAGGAAGCTCTTTTAAACAAAGCTATGGAGAATATGCATTAGTTGACTTGCTTGACTAATTATTTACGCAATGCTTTTCTCTGCATGTTTAATAAGCATTGTTTTGTATATGCTACAACATTATGGGCAGTTGAGGATGGTTTGATTGGCCTGGTTGTAGTTGTGTGAAGAATAACCAGGCAGTGTGCAGAGTTCTGTGTTTCATAACAGATCCGTATGCTCTGTTTATTCAACTGCTCCCTAGAGGTTATGCTATATGTAAATATGACTAACCCTTCTCCTCCACTTTGTTGTCTACTTCCTTTCAAAGACCTTCTTCTCCTCCCTTGTGGTTTGACAAAGACTCTTGCTTAATTGCAACCCAGTCATATAAAAGAGAAACACAGCACCCACGCTCACAGACAAACACACAGTTATTCAGTTCGAATAGGAGCGCATGGTATTCTAAGACAGAGTCCATAGCTTTCTCTAAAAAAGGTTATGCGAAACACTTTGAATTTATACCACAAATACATTGGAATGTATCCTATTTTCCTGTGAATTAGAAAGATCAAAAAGCTAAAAAGTCCAGGTAGGGAGGAGGCAGGGGGATGGGTGGTTGCAAAAATAGAGGACATGATCCAAGGGAGATTTTATTTGTCACTTCGTTACACAACTATCTGCCCTTTTCTAGTTATTTTAAGTTGACTTATTTGTCACATAAATTCCCGACTTCTAGAAGTTATTTCAATTAAAGCTGGAGTTTCAACACTTGTCTCGAACACTGTGGACTAATGCATAACATGTGCTGTATGCCTGCAGATGCCCGCATCTCCCCCGCTGTTTTAAAAAACTTGTATCCGTTCTCTGAATGCCAAGTTTCCTTTGTATCTGGATAATCTACTACTAAGACACTTCATAGGATCTTTCTAACTTCAGCTGAAGTGTACCCCTCTTTTCTGACCCTTTTAGCTCTGGCTGGTTGCAAGAACTTGAATCTAATGGAAGTCTTACAGTACAGCTTTTTAAAAAATTGCAGGTATTCAAGATAAAAAAACACTTTTGATAACCAAAAGTTGATGTAGACCATGGATATTCTGTTTACATTAATTCTATAGGTTCCTCTATGGTAACTACAGGTTTAACTCCAAATAAACAAGTAGTTGTATGAAGTTTCCTTCATCTTGAAACTCCAGTTAACAATACAGCACAATAAATGTGTACATCCGATGAAGAATACACATTGTCTTAATACATTTCTCGTGAAAGATAAACTGTTTTGCCCTTTCAAAAATGTTTTACTAGTATGCAATAGCTTAAGAGACCTAAAAGACTGATAAAGCAATAATCATCTAAATTGAATGGTTTAATCAATCCTGGCTGCACTGATGAAACTCACACACCTCTCACAACCTTTTCCCCTGCAGCTAATTATAAGACACGATAATGATGTGATACAGCCTCCTTACTCAAACCAGGCGGATGTACATGTGTATGACTTACACAAGTATCATGAATGCATACTGTGAAACATATATGCACCGGATACAACTTGAATTGACACTGAGTAAGGAGTCTGAGTTAAAATAAAGACCGCACTGTATCATCAGTTTGGTCTTCATGTCAATATCTGGAGTGTGTAGTTTGGGTCGACAGTGATTACACCGAGGACTTTATAGTCAGCTGCAAATATGGTTTGACCCAAAATAAATTGTAGTATTAGGTGTACTTAATAACATATTAAGTATAAGTAAGTCCAACATCAACAAAAAGTCAACAAGCATGCTTGCACCAAGATGGCGGCGGGCAGTTCGGGCGCAGTGGCAGCGGTCTATCTGTGCATGGTTGTTCTGAATCTCGGGCCTCTGTTTGGCTACACCACTCATCTTGCCCCCTTGGTAAAACTACACGCGGGGGGTACATCATTATTTGCACCAGCAACATGGCTGAATATCAAGCACTTCGGCCATGGTCGGCATGTAATCTACAGTACATTCAGTACTCCTGGCAGACTCTCTCCAACACAAAAAAGGGACACAAACGATAAAAGGAAAATATTGGGCTATTGGCTGTGTCTCTTGCTCTCGGGAGATGTCCACCCGTGTCCGGGTCCCGGCGTTGTTTCCATCGACCTGACAGCTGGCGGCCCGGCCGCTGAGCTCCACACGCCGCCGGCCGGTTTCCGAAGAGGTTGGCTAGCTGAACAGCGGCGTGCGTTGAAGCTTGCCGGTGAGCTTGTCTGAAACTCGACCAACCACCAATCACATGAATCTCCCGCCCCGGACACACAAGCACGCGGTTTGATTGGCTAGAGCTTGTACTGGCATATGATTCGATTGGCTGACGCTTCCGCCGAAGCTTCAAAAGTTGAACATTGCTCAACTTTTGAAGCAAGCAAAGCAAGCAACGCGACCACAATGCAGTTCGTGGCATCACCCCATTCAAAGTGAATGGGCAGAAGCGTTGAAGCTTCAACGCACGCCGCCGTGTGGATGGGCCGTAAGAGAGACTCAAAACATTTTGTGGAGCAGGGTTTTGTACATGATCTGTTTGGTTTTGATTGGGGTAAAATCGATCTGTTTGATGATGTTGAAACTGCATGGTCTTATTTTTATCGTGGTTTTATGGAAATTATTATTATATACCCCTGCGTACATTTAGATTGAAGGGACGAGACAATCCTTGGTTTTCTGCTGAATTGTCTAGTCTCCTACATGAGAGAAACAAGGCCTGGGCAAAGGCTAGACAATCAGGCTCAGAGGTAGACTGGCTTCATTTTAGGCAGCTAAGAAATAGCTTTACATCTCAAATCAAAAGTGCTAAGTATTATCTGTCAGTTAGCACAAAAAACCTGAATAATCCTAGAAAATGTTGGACAGCCATTACATCGATATCCACCGGTAAAATCCGTAATGAGCTACCTCCTTGCCTTACCACAGCATCTGGCACTATATCGGACAGGGCCACTATGTTACATTGTTTTATTGAGCATTTTGTGTCCTGTGGCTCTCTGTTTGATTATGTTCCTAACTCTGCTTCTGTGAACACCACAGTCTGTGACTCTGAACAATGTGGTTTGGAAAACCCCTTCAGTTTTTCTCCTTTTACAGTTGGTGTTGTTCATGAAGCCTTAACTAAGTTAGATCCTAAGAAACCGGCTGGTCCAGACAACGTAGAACCTTTCTTCTTAAAAATAGCTGCAGATTTTATTGCACCGCCTCTTAGTTCTCTTTTTAACCTCTCCCTCAGCACAAACACAATTCCAAAAGTGTGGAAGTCAGCTTATGTCCTGCCTTTACTAAAAGGAGGGGAGGCCACTTTATTAAATAATTATAGGCCCATCTCTAAATCGTCAGTTCTGGCTAAGGTTCTTGAAAGCCTAGTGAGTGAAAAGGTAAAGGAGTTTTTATGTAAAAATGACAGCCTACAGTATGTAAACATCAGTCAGGTTTCAGAAAGCAACATAGCACCATCACTGCGAAAATGAAAGTGGTGAATGATATTGCAGGTATCTTAGACAATAAGCAGAGTTGTGCAGCTCTGTTTATTGATCTTTCCAAAGCGTTCGATACTGTTCATCATCATACCTTGAAGCAGAGGCTTATCCAACCATGCAGTGGGGTGGTTTGTGAACTACCACTCTGAAAGGTCCCAATGCGTTAAATTGGATGGGCTCACTTCTGAATGGTTAAACATTACAAATGGTGTACCACGAGGTTCTGTTTTAGGTCCATTATTATTCTCCATCTATATCAACAGTTTATGTCAAAATGTGGATGGAGCAACTTTACATTTTTATGCGGACGATACCGTGATGTATTGTGCAGGTCCCTCCATTAAGGAGGCTGCTATTAAATTGCAGGCTGTTTTTAATATTATTCAGACTCAGCTCTCTGAACTAAAGCTTCTTTTAAATGTTGATAAAACTAAGGTAATGCTATTTTCAAAGGCTAAAAAGACACCAGAGACCACTCTGGATATTGTTACTGTGCAAGGAAAATACCTGAAGTGGTTGCCTGTTATAAATACCTTGGTATCTGGCTTGATGATTGCCTCTCTTTTAAACTTCAGGTCGATAATCTGCTTAAAAAGCTGAGAGTGAAGCTAGGTTTCTTTTTCAGAAGCAAGTCCTGTTTCTCACTTGAGGCCAGGAAAAGGCTAGTCTGTGACCTTTTTACCTGTGCTGGACTATGGTGATCTGATTTATATGTATGCACCTGCCCATTACCTGCACAAGTTAGATGCCGCCTATCACAGTGCACTGAGATGTGTTACTAATTGTAAAGCACTTACTCATCACTGTACCCTGTATGCCAGGGCAGGTCTGCCTTCACTTACTGTACGGAGGCTCAGTCATTGGTACATGTTCATCTATAAAGCCATGTTGGGTAAACTCCCATCTTACATCTGCTCTCTGATCACACAGAAAGTTGCAGGTCAACACACTCTCACTCCCTAAGCGTCCAGGAGAGACGCTTGGTCAGGGTCCCGTGGCGTCCAGTTGTGACGCGCCGAGGCCCCTTCAGCTTCATAAACGGACGCAAAGAGCTTTCAACTGATTGCAATGTATTCCCATCAACGGCGGTATTTGACGCTCAGGGAAACACCGCATCCATTTATGTCGGCAGCTCTTAAAGGCAATGTGAGCGTCCATTCCCATTGGATAACGGAGAATTGTACACCCGGAAGTAAGTATTCTCCTTACTGTCGATTGATTTGACAGTGATATCTCCACTACTCATCAACTCCAAAGCACTAGATTACCTTTGTTGATTAAACGACATTGATAGGTTTAAATTGTGTACAATGCTTTTGTGTTTTTCCCCTTCAATTCTGAGAAACAACTTGTTTTCTCTGAAATGTGGAGCGCCAAAGAGACTACACTACCCACAATCCCCAGCTATTGTTGTGACAACGCCTGTCCGCTTTGACAAACCTCGTGATAAGTCAACAAGCTCTGTGATTGGATGAAACATAAATTCATACAAAAAAAGTGACGTAGATTTTACTCTCATCTATTATTCAAAACCATTCTATTTATTCTAACGTAAAATACATGCCAGTGTTTTATCTTTTTATTACTTATATTGTTATACTTTATTTGCTATGAGTTATATCTGAAGCAAATTATGTTTCTGAAGATGTGTAGTCAATTCCACCCTATAATGTAGCATACATGTGAACTCTCATTACAGGAACAATACCGGAAACAGGAAAGATCCTCAGCTCGCTGATTGGAGGTTTTAGCCGCAATGCACGTTTTTAAAGATATTACTGATTTTCTTTGAATATAAGAATGTAAATACTGAGTTGAGAGAATAGTCAGGGGATTTGGGTGATGGGAGACACATCTATGGAATCACAATTTCAATAGCTTACCATGAAATGACGGATATACCTTTCTGTCTGTGATGTTTTACAAATCAGATATTAAAGGGCCCATGTCATGCTTTTCCGGTTATTACCCGTCCCCTTGTGTGTTATGAAGGTTTTTATGCATGTAAACGGTGTGCAGAGTCAAAACCCTCAAAGTACACCCTGTAGTGAGTAAAACTCCAAAACAGAAAATACCTCCCCAAAACGCCTCGTTGGAGATACGTCATTGTCCATTGTTTACTTCCTGAGTACTGTGTCGTAGGAATACCCAGTAGCCACGCCCAGAACTATGACGCGATACGGTCATGCGGTACCCGGAACCAAATGGGCCAATCCGTGGAGCCGTTATGTTACGTCCACGGAGCCGTTACGTTAAGCCCCCGCTGATTGGTCCAAATTGACCAATCCACGGACTTCCTCACACACACACTCAGTGCAGGCAGCTCTGCTGATTTCCCCTCCCTGGCTGCAGGCTGATAACAGCCAGTTGGGATCGCGGCGAAATTCTCTCTGCAGACCCATTCTCACAGCGTTTATCAACCTATAAACCTTTTTCTTACTCAATATCAAGCCACACTTATTGTTTTTACTTCGGCTGTGACTTTGTGTGTGCTCAGGATGAGTTTGGCTGTGTTTGGCTGTGTATCGCTAAACAAGGAAATCACACCTC
>CALSBZ010000040.1:458653-469729 GCA_943591055.1 Gobionotothen gibberifrons | reverse complement strand
CATAGAGAAGCTGTGAGAACCTGTTTTCCCTTGATCTTTACCCTTTGTAGTGTGTACACAAAACTATCCTAGAACATTATAAACATTTTAGATCTTCCAGAAATGTATAAACATTTTACATTTTCTCGCACTGTCCCCCTCGCACCTGCACGCCGGAGGAGGGACTAAACAGAGACATAACCTCAGTGTAGTAACAGTGTAGTGCAGAACTACAATTATCTACCAACAAAATGGCCAAAATATATTCTGCTCAGAGCCTTGGAGCTAATAATGGATGAGAGTGAGTGGAATGCATTAGAAGAACACGGTGAAGTGAAGCAGGAAGACAGTTCTGAAGATGAGGATAATGTGGAGATAAACTCAGAATTTGACAGCAAATTGGAAGATGAACTTGACTGCTGGAAGACCCCCACAGTCAGCTTCTGGAAGACCCCCACAGCCAGCTGTGAGGTCTGTGGACCCTCAAAGGACTCCAAGACACAGACTACATGCAGCAACTGCAACAAGTACATCTGTGCTATACACAGGAAGAAGTTCTGTACATCATGTGTTTCCTAAACAGACTTGCCCATTGACTCACATGATGTTCTGCAGCGTTACTTCATCAATATATTTTTCGAATATACTGTATTTTATGAATAGTGACTGTTAATTGTTTTTATTTGCTTTGTGTTTATATCTGTTCTATGTCATTTATATGGATGTTTCATTCTCTCTATATTTCACAGCCAAATACTTTTGGATTTGTGGTTCTTGTGTTCCAATTGCTGCTAAATTGCTTTATTTCCTTCAGGGCTTTGATATGACAGATTAAAAATAATAAACATTAATGAAAAAATGTTTCATTTACATTAGTCCTAGAAAAGCACGAGCAAAATGTAAACCTAGTTTTTATTACAGTGTATTTTTTTTTAACATAAATTACATTTTTATCACAAAAAACGATGGACACTCCCATTGTTAAATTTGATCTAGCAAAGAGTATTTTCAAAAACTAATCATATATTTCATTTATATTGTTGGGGAATGAGTTAAAGACACTATATATAAGGAATTGTGCATGTTGAATTTAGTTCTGTATTTTTTTTAAACCCTCAAATATGTCCCGGGTCAATTTGACCCGAACATTACCAAAGGGTGCGAAATGTGAACATAACACAAGGGTTAAATATCTGCTGAAAATAAGGCCTTTGCTAGTGCAATGAAGTTCAATGGAAACCCATCGTGGGATTACAATCATGAAGCATGTAAAAAAAAAGGCCTTCGAATAAACTTTCATTATTTTTGTAGAATAACTAGTATCTTTATCCTTTATATTCAGTACTCATAGGGAATGTGTGCAATTTAAGCAAACTTTTTTCTTTTCTTTTTCCTGCTGGTACAGTAGATCTACTTTTTCTCTCAAAGAAACATGCTTGCCTTCTTGAATTTAAAACAACCAAAGTCTGAAAATTATTGGATGATCCCAAAAGCTTGAGCTTCACGTGATCCCTGACCTCGAATGAACTCTCCAGGTCAGTGCTACTCTCTTATAGCATTTCAGTAATTACAAAATGATTAGGCTACTCACACACAGTACTAAAGGTTACTGAATACCACTGATATCGACAAAGCAAGTGATGACAAAAATAAATAAAAATCATTCATTCAACATTTGGATTTTGACCACGAACGTCATGACAAAAGCCCCTAGAAACCAATAAATGAAAGGAAATTACGCACGTTATACCAATCCGTAAACAAATTAAGTAAAAGCTATTTTTCTCCTAGACTTCTATATAATCTGTAGATTCCCATACAAATGTAATGTTCCACATAGGCTTTACTCTTCTGTTACGATATCCGATAGGACCCAAACGCAGGACAAGGCAGAGTGTTGGAAAAAAGGTTTATTTTGAGGTGGAGGAGCGTAGATAGTAATCCGGTTGGAAATGGCAACTGGTGGTGGCTGGTGATGACAGCACGGGTGGTGGCTGGTGATGACAGCACGGCGTCCGGAGAGTGATCCTGGAGCACAAGAAGAACACGTAAGAAGAATATACTGTGTTGCGGAAAATAGCTAATAATATGGAGAAGGCTAAGAACGCTGAGAGTTTTACCACTGTGGGTTAAACAACGATCTGGCGCTGACAGGTTGTGGAGTCTCCGCTGATATGGCATTCGTAAATGCTGATGGGAATCAGGTGTGTAGTATGGAGGGTACACAGCTGATTGCAGCAGGTGGAGGTTTGAGCCGGGAATGACAGCCACCACGCCCACACAACACAGATAGGGAAAGGGAAAACAACACAAGGGAGGCGGCTGGAAGAGTACAGCCACCACAACTTCAGTTCCTTCCTTAGTGTTTTCCTTTATAAGTAATTGTTGATGGACATAGCTTACAGGAACAGGATAGAATCAGGAGAACTAGACGTTTAAAGAACAGTGCCTGCCTTTTCTCAGTAAGAGATTGAGTCTGAAGACAGCCTCATGCAGCCTGTGTAATTCCTGGTATCAGTTCTCTTTCAAGGGCTGTCACAGTGTCTCTGATATCCCACTATACCAAGTATAGAAGAGCCACAAACCACATCTTGAGAGATGGATGTGACCTTTTGTTTCTGTTCATTTTTATGCTCATTGATTTTGACCGGGAAAAGTTCTTAATTACGGAGACTGCCTACTCGATTAACTATCAAGTGGTTTTGACAGCCCACACCTACCTTCTAGATCACATGAAAAAACAGAAAGTGACATGATTTAAATAGGCATATCTCCATAAATATTCATATGCCTCTTTTAATTAGTGGAGTCAGGTGCTTTAGCCGCACCAACTGCTAACAAGCGCATGAAATAAAGCATAAAGCCATTGATACAGTACTCTGTAGATTAAATTGACTCCCAGCGTGGCACAATCATTGGATGGTTTCTTGCACCTTGTCAAAATTCCGCCTGCTTAGATTTGCCAAGTGTAAGTGTTACTATCAGCAGCATCCACAGATAAGCCTGAGAGATGGAGGCTAAACAAATACACAGAAAAGGACAGAAGCACACTGTTTTTATTTTAAATCGTATAATGTCTGACTTTTTTTGCCGTCTGTGAGGAAAAGAAATGGGGCTCAGAGCCTCAAAATACTGAAATCTGTATTTTCTTTTATCTTTTTTTCCTTCTAATTTGTTATTCTTTTCTAAATAACACACTGTTATTTACTCAACAAGAACACACAATTATCCTTGTTTTTATTTATTCGTTTGATTCTATCATCTCAGGCTTTTTAGCCGTTCCTCAGGAACTGAATTTCAAAATAAAGTCACCGGAAACAGACGTAGGCCTATAAGGGACATTTAGAGCATCATTGCGATACACACCACACACCCACTGAACTGATTACCCAAGATCCTGAGCTAGAAGCTTGGTGATTGGATTGTTTAGCCGCAATGCACGTTGGGATATATAGGTGTTTATGCGATATGAATTTCTTTTTAATATAAGAATGTAAATACTGAGTTGAAAGAATAGACAGGGGTTTTGGGTGATGGGAGACACATAGGGGTGTAACGGTTCACAGAAGTCACGGTTCGGTTCATACCTCGGTTTGGGGGTCACGGTTCGGTACGGTTTCGGTACAACAAGGAAAAGCTAAAAAAAGTCCCAAATGCATAATTTCTTTTCTTCCAGTAGTGCAAGTTTTGGTATGAAAATAAGGAACTCTAACATTTGGAATCATTAACTGTATTACACAGTTAAAAACAAACCACAAACAGTAACACACACTCAGATGGCCATATTATTTATAATGGCTGATGTCAAACAAAAAGGTTCAATAAGCTGTACAACTAAAAAGAATGTCTTGAAAATATTAAAATAAATAATAAGAAAGTGTTTCAATCACTATCAATAAAAGGCAATACAGAACTGTATAACATCTTCTGATGTCAAAATATAAAATAAATACAATGATAAATATAAAACAAAACAAAAAATCTGTACCTTTAGGAGCAATGTCTAACATGTGTAATTAACTTGTGAGTGTGTGAGGCAATGCCTAAATAAAAGGTACTCAAGCTTTACTCTATTTTCAAGTTTTTCTTCAAAAAGATGAGTTTGTCTACGTTGTAAGTAGTGAGGGCAGATCTGTTGGTGGTAACTATGTCACCTGCCGTCGAGAAAACCCTCTCGCTGGGGACTGAGACTGACTCGGATGTGATTGAGCATGTTTGACGTGTTAGCATTAGCATACCGCACCGCTGACGAACAACGCCGACACACCGTCCTCGTCCAATCCACAACTCGCACCCCATCATTGTTGTAGTCCACAGGGAACCCGAAATGTTCCCACACAGCTGATTTAAAAGAAGCAGGTGGGTCTTCTGGCTCCTGTGTGTTATCTGAACTCGCCATAGCTGCTAACTTTTCTTCTTCATGTATTGTGTTCGTTTTGTGTTGTGTTTTGTTCTTGTTCTTCATTTGTTATTTACGGGCGGCTGGCTTTTAGGCGCAATACCGCCCCCTGGATTATATATAGTGTATTACTGCCCTGAGTGACAGACTTTTTTCCCACTCGTAAAAAAAGGCATATTCGCCGTGTGACTGCATGTGCCGAACCGTGACGTCCGAACCGTGACGGTACGGGACGAATACGGATACCGTTACACCCCTAAGGATTCAGAATTTCAATAGCTTACCATTAAATGACAGATTACCTTTCTGTCTGTGATTTTCTACAGATATTAGAAGTAAAACATGTGAAATAATATAGCAATATCCTGTCAAATTATGCAAAAACATGAATAAAACTACACATCTTCAGATGTTATACATACACAAGTGTCCTACACTAATAATACAAAGTTATTATGGCTGTGTGTACCTTGTGTGCACCGCCTAGTGGTTAAAGCACGTTATTGAATTAGTTGTGTATATGATATGTCAATAAACCTTAGAAAATCTAAATTAGCAAACTAAAGATCATGTACATCCACTGCACACATAATCTGAAATAACAACTCATATTTCTCGCATCAAATGACATCAAAACGCATTTTAATGGCCAAACTAACCTTAAAATAGGCATTTTACACCGAGAATAAAACGAAGGTCGGCCGTGTTTTTTTTTTCTGCAGGGAGAAATGTGAAGATCACGTGACATAGACGCCAGCCATTGGAATGAATGGTGAAAAAAACGTAGGGATCTTACCATTTCAGAGGCCTTTTTGTAGAAATACTACGTCCCAAATTGTGGGCCAACGTAGTAATTACACGTTTTTTTGTGAGACTGGGTTGGACTTGCGGCTAAAACATCCAATCACCGAGCTTAAACCATAGCTGAGGATCTTGGGTAATCAGTTCAGTGGTGTATGTGTGTAGCGCAATGATGCTCGAAATGTCCCATATAGGCCTATGTCTGTTTCCGGTTATTTTTATTTTGAAATTCAGTTCCTGAAGGACGCCAAAAAACCCTGAGATTATGGAATCAAACAAATAAATAAAAACAAGGATAATTGTGTGTTATTGTTGAGTAAATAACAGTGTGTTATTTAGCAAAGAATAACAAATTAGAAGGAAAAAAAGATAAAAGAAAATAAAGATTTCAGTATTTTGAGGCTCTGAGCCCCATTTATTTTCCTCACAGATGAGAAAAAAAGTCCGACATTATACGATTTAAAATAAAAACAATAATCGTGGCTTGATATTGAGTAAGAAGATGTTTTTATGAACCACACAGCTTCCGGTCTTCCAAGACCCGACCGGACAAAAAGACGTGCTGCAGGCACGAAACACATTACCAATAGAAATACGTTGCTTTTAAAATCGTTCTGTGTGACACGAAAAAAAGGGGAAAATCGTGTGGTGAACACGAATCAATAGATTAAATGTCGTGAGTATAACACGAAATGCCGTGAGACTGGGTTGGATAGGTGAGGGCAGGGTTTTGGAAAGCTTCCTAGGTGCGCAAATATTTTACTTTTCTTCAGGTTTCAACATGTTTCTACCTGAAATCTGATTTGAGAATTTTGGTTTGGAGAATCCTGCCTGCCTGAATGTGCAAGTTACGTGATGTTGAGTAATAATGTCCTGGGGTTGTTTGGTTTGGGCATGGGGAATATCGCGATAAAAATATGTATCTCAGCTACAGTATCTGAAACAAATATACACTGTACATACAGTATATGTAGAAGTGCACCAACCGTACATGCAGCTTGTAGCAGTTGTTCGTGCTAGGTTTTTAGCTATTTTCAACTTAAACATTTAAAACTTTACTCTTACTTTACCTTCACATCACAGAGGATTCAGAGGGTAATCTGAAGGGAAGGAGTAGAGCTGCATCAAAACTTCTGTAAAAAAGGACAGTATTAACCCGGGATTCCACCGGGTCTGTCTGCGCCGTGTTACGGCTGCACCGCGGTTTTGTTCCAACCTCCTACAGCGTCAAACCCCACCGGGTGCGTTTCAGAAGCAGAGCGTCTTGCGTGCCGGCTCGCAGTTTTTGTTGATTTTGGCATATTTCCTGGAAAGGCTACGTTGTACAGACAAAGTTAATAATAATTGTAATAGTCCAGTTATAAACGACATGAATCAAAGATGTGTTGCTGTATTTTAATGGTAAAAGAATGCATTCATCATTATAATTATTCCATATAATTTACACAGTGCCTGTAAACCGGAGGAGAACGCTGGCATTTCTTGGCTTTTCATTGAACTGCTGACAACATTCCGCCCACCCAACCTATCGTCCCCTATCATTAATGTCACTGTATCAGAAATAATGCGTGATGTGTTTTGGAAGTAATATGCTCTTTGTTTACATTAGCAAGCATCGCTAGGGAGGCTGTGGCTCAGTGGAATAATGCACTGAACTTAGTGCGCTGAACTTTCAATCAGGGGATATCAAGTTCGAGTACCACTGCAGTCAGCATGTCGTTGTGGGCAAGACACTTCACCCCAAATTGCTCCTGTGGGGATTGCCCACAGTATTGAGTATGTAAGTCGCTTTGGATAAAAGCGTCTAACAAGTGACATGTAATGTAATGTAACACTCAGAGCTAACGCTGTACTGTAGTATGTGTAAAGAAGCCAGATATAAAAAGGTACTCACCTTGGGGTAAACCCTCGAGAAAGAAAGTGTTTGAGCTCCATACTGTTTCAGAAATAATGCTTGATGTGGTGTGGAACCTTAGTAACATGGCTGACATAGAGGGGTATGAGGCATGCTACAATGGGTGATCTGTTTGGTATTTTGAGCAAAACACTTCAGAGACATGTTTTGTATAGATATGGCCCTATAATATATTGTTCAAATATAGCATAATAGGTGAGCTTTAACTTCACTGGATAATGAAATGGACAAGCTAACGGCGTTAGCTAGGAGTCACACGGAATTTCTCGAGCGTAGTATAATGTGCTTTACAGAAACATGGCAGGATACTGTATACCTGACAACAAGGCCTTTTCGATCGATGGGATTTTCACAGAACATTTTCATAAACAACTTTTGAAACATTTCCGTTGATGGCTTCCGGACGGTTTGGGTATACCGGGATTGCACCAAGAGAATCAACATGCATGTCTTCACCATGAGTCTTCAGAGGGTCCCTGTTTTAAGGAAGCAATCCTGCCTCGTTCCTGTGCCTAAAGAGTTGTGTCCCAGTCACTACAAGGACTTTTATTGCTAGTTTTTCTTCACCTTCATTTGTTTATATAATATGTATTCCTTTATTCTAAAGTGGTGCAACTGTCATGAAACCTAATTATTATATTATATTAATGATGTTTTTCATTATGATGATTCTGAATTGAATGTCTTCACAGTTCTTCCAAAAGAACTTGGAAATGTTTGGGGAGCCATTTTTCAGTTTCAACATGGCAATTCCCTAATGCATACAAAGCGCAGTTTATAATCATATGGTTTGCAGAGAGCTCTCACCCTAAGCTCATCCAAAGCACGCCAAAATGCAAATCACTGCAGCCTGGTTCTAAATCTTTTGCAAAGCCTTCCCAGCAGAGTTGGGGATGCATATTAGTTATACCCATGGTCTTATAAACTACATATTTAACAGTCACATTATAGGTGAAATGTTATTGATGTTTTTAAACCTTTTTCTCAGTGCACTGTTCAGGTCATGAAGCCTCATTAATTAGCCAAATAGGTACTATGTGTAGTTTCTGTTATATAACACCCATTCAAAATGTGAATTTGTTGCCTTAGCAGTTCCCCATAGATCCTCCTGTGCAGAACTATTGGGGAAGTTTCACTCGCATCACACACACATCTTTTGTCCGACACAAGATTTCCAAACTGTAGAAAAATATACAAAAATTATTTTTCCAAAGACAAGGCAACATTATTGATGACATGCTGTGAAGAAAAATCTATAATGGGGACTGGAAAACATTCAAGTGCATTAGTGGGATGCTGACAGCAGCACAATATTGATATTGATTTTGGCTCATCATTACTGACAGTCTTGTACGTAAGTGGTGTACCATAGAAAGACCTACATTACATGTATCTCATGGTTCCTTCACAGGGAAACAATGTGGCGTGTAATCAAGTGCATATTTATTAAATTGATAACAGCGTCACTGCTTGCAATCCACTGCATAACATAGCTGTATATACAGATGAAAGCAGCCCTATGTCACTGCATGGCGAAATAAAGGCCCTGCCCACGTTCCAGTAAGCGTTTCTTTCATGCCTTAAAGCTTCAGTGTTGTGTATTGCAAATGTAACAACATTAAGATCCAAAGTTCTATACTTTGACTTAAAAAAAGGACGAAGAAATAAAATATCTGGGTCGTCAGGCCTCCACAGAGAGGATAGAGTTTGTAATCAATGGGAACCGGTCTGTCAATACCATACACTACTATATGCTTATAAGGTCAACGTCAATCATCAAAGTAAACATTTGTAGTGTTAAAAGTAAAAGTAGTAAAATTAATTAAAATATAAAACACTGAGAAGCCAGGGTAATACCAGTTTAAGTGTAAGCCTGCTGCCTGCCACTTGCCGGCAGACTGGCAGGAGATCGATACCCTATTGCTTTTAATTTAACTTTATATCAACACCAATCTTCTATCTCCAATGACTTTGTTTAATTGTCTTCCTGACTGACCATCATAATTTGGCTTCTTGTAGATAAAAAGAATGCAAGTTATTCTTAATTTTGTCTGTTGAGTGTTTGAATCCAAAAAGGGGCGCGTCCATGACGGGAAAGTACCCGGTTGGGTTGCTCTGATCTATGTACCGCTAATGTAAATAGGACATCTTACTGTCGCATCAGAAAGGCTTCACGTTGCAAAATATGTGTTTTTGAAGCAGTAACAAAACAAGTCAGAAGTCACAAGTTCATTTGTCAGAAGAAGGAGCATCCAAACTTCACACTTTAATGAGGTAACCAACTGATATGTGCCCTGCTGTTTCTGCTCATGCGGTGCAAAGCATGAAATTAGATCATGTTGTAATTATTTTTGACTGACTTTTTTTTAGAATGCGTTTGCTTCACTGCTGATTACTCTGTATTCTGAGAGAGTGGATGTCAGGCTTGTTGTTGCCACAGTAACCATGACTGTTGGCACACATCAACAAACTGTACAGGGGATTGACAAAAAGACAGGGTCAGTAATATTGTCTTGCTGCTCTTTAATTAACCAAACACATTACATTTTACACATATATGCATAATATACTTTGTATACATTTAAAACGCTAAAAAGTATCCATTAAAGCATACAAAAAAAAATATATATAGGTATGTATATTTGCTTTCTGTTCAACTAAAATCTTTATGATGTATTTAGGTACGAAGTTATATAACGTGCTTTTATTTTACAAGGTAATGCCAAGTTAACATTCAAACTTTTTTGTTTGATTTTTGATTGTTTGAATAGAGTATGAGGTACACCAAACCTTTTGCCTCATATACTTGTAGATATGAAGACTACTCTGGACAATTGACTGATCTGATCAGAGTATTTAATCATTGTGGTTCCATACAGTGCCTTCGACTGCTCCATGTTTCTACTATCAAGCCTTTTAACAATATATATGCATCTGTGTATGTAAGATAACCTTTTTTACCATATAAAGAGTGCGAGCGGTTTCCTACTGCACTGTTTCACCAGATGAAACCATATTGAGAAGTTATCAAGATTACTTCTCAATACATATTTGTCAATTGGAGATATTGTTATCCTAAAGTGTGTAACTTTCTCTTTAATTAGGTAAGTTAACAATCAAGAACAAATTAACTTGTTGATATTGGTGCATTTTCTTAACTGAATCGTCAGCTGTCTAAAAAACATTAACATCAATTGAGGAATTGTTAAGGATATGTTTGCTGTTATTAATGGTCGATTCATCAGCCTTGTTCAGATCAGGCCCTGGGGTTTCATTTGTATTTTCATATGGGATCCCGAAAAGACTGCAGATTTTCTTCAGCATCAGGTCGACAATCTCCTCCTCGTCTGAGGGCTGGGAAAGAGAACAGATGACAAAATCATGTTTGAAGTGATGAGAAATATTGCAGAGATGGTCTTGACATGTCTAACCACTGAGAACATTAAATGTACTTCAAGACAATGTGAAAAACCAACATCGCAAAATTAGAGTGCAATTCAGTACACATAAAAGCCCACAAAGAAGGACAACGGAACAATTGTGTTTCATTTACTGCAGGTGCATCAATGCTTGTGTATAAAAGGAACACTTGTTTCATCCTGGAAATGAAGAGAGGCTCGGAGATCCTTTTCCAATTAAATGCAACTGAATTACAGTAATTTCATGTGTAATATCGAGCAGGGAGTGTTTATTAAAAGCTGTATAAAACATCACAGCTTTAATCTAAAACAAATTACAGAACATGTGGCATTACTAGACTAACCACACTTAGAACAAATGTCCCCTCACTCCTCAGCAAATCACAGACCCCCAGGCTCTCAGCAGGTTCAAGAACTGCCAGATATCTTCGTAGGGTGTTGAGTTAATCTAGAGACCATCTTGCAATTGGGTCACACCATACCAGCTGTAACACCCATTTGATCAAGGGGTTTAGAGTGTGTGTGTGTGTGTGTGTGTGTGTGTGTGTGTGTGTGTGTGTGTG
>CALSBZ010000040.1:420863-450990 GCA_943591055.1 Gobionotothen gibberifrons | reverse complement strand
TGACAAATTATATAATTGCATTGTACGATTAAAAATGTATAATAAAAAGTACTTATAACTTAATAAAGCCAAATAACTGTGTTTTTACTTACTCAAAATCTCCTTGAGGAGGGCAAAGGCTTTTTGTTCCATAACCTTGTACCGTTTCATCTTCTCAATGTCAGCAGCAGCAGGCGGCACATAGAGACTGTTATCCCGTCTGACTGTTAGTGGTTCCTTATAATCACCTGGGGATGAAGAGTTATTGTATACACCTTAACATTTAAGGACATAATATACAATAACAGTATAGTGTTGGATTTATTACTGAAATAAAGGAATATATACACACAAATCACATGAACAAGACACAGCTGGAAAGGGCAGGCAAACACCCATAGGCAGCAGAGTGATAAGACACTGGTTGGGCAAACAATCACAAAAAGTGTGTTTTTTCAATCATTTACCTCGATTTTTGTCATTTCTTTCAAACGCCACATTTTGAAAATCTTCCTCATCCACTTTCTTTATTACGAGTGCAAAGAAGATTGCCAGAAATATCACCTGTGGTAAAAGATATTAGTGAATTATGATGTTCCTTTTCAAATTAAATAGCATGTGAGCATGTGCTTATAAATAATTATCTTCATAGGAACGTTACAACTTTGAAATAAACTATGAAATGAACCTTTCTAAAACATAAAGATTCCAATGTAAATACTGGTGTAATAGTGAGTTATGAAGAGGGAATGGCTGCTTCTTCTCACCTTCAGTGGCTGAATGACGAGGATACTCTGAAAAAAGGAGACAATCATGGACACCAACCAGCTTGCAGAGCGTTCCTTCCCAAACTTCAAACCATAAAGCATTGTGAAATATCCTGAAACAAAACTGCTTGCGATCATAAGCGCCCAGCCAACAAAAATGAACCACCATGGAAGCCCTCCGTTACAGCACCCTCTTTTCTTCCGATTACCATCACCATCAGTGCTGTCTTCAGGGCTCAACCTGAAGGTGAAAGCAGTGAAAGAATATAATTAACTTAACTATAACCTCTCCTCTGAAGTGTATGTACTGCATTTCAATTGAGTCACAGATGTAATTAACTGTATATGTTAAAAATATATACTTTACTATGTAATGGTAAGGTGAATGTAAGCCAATTATCCACAGATTGTGTATTACTTCATGAATAGTTTTGGAGAAAAAAGTTCCTCAACATTATTGGTGCCATAGATATATATAGGATAAGAAAAAAGCAGTACCATTGTCATGTTTATATGGTCAAGATGAAGCTACAGGTGCTAAGATTAGCTTGGTTTAGCATCAATAAAAGGAAATATTATGGGAGGGGGGGGGTGACTGTTAGCCGGGATCAGTTCAAAAGTATCAATATCCGCCACCACCTTGTTAACAATGTTTGGTGTTTGTTTGGTGTTACGGTGGGTTTCACATTTTTGGTCTACAGCGGCTATTTGCTTTCCCCTACTTTTAGTATTTATGCTAATCTAAGCTAACCATCTCATAACTCTAGCTTCATATTAGGCATAAAGAAAGTAAAGTTAATTTGATATTTTAACTATTTCAAAATTACTGACTGTCGTTTTCTAAACTTTACAGTCCAATATGCGATTTGATTCAATTATTTTGACAAACCACTTTGCATTGACCTGAAATATAATATAATAATGAATAATAAACACATACAAAAAATATAAACAAGAAATAAACTTTCAGGCAAATAATAATTCTTCACACTTTTCTTCACAATATTTGTAAGTGGCTGTCAATGCAATGGATATGGAAGTAAGTTGGACCAAAATTCAGAACAGAACATGAGGCAGGTACAACTAATGAAAACATTTAAGTAAGGGGGCAGGCTAACGTAATAAAAAGGAAAAATCTGATCAGATCCACGGCAGGAAAAATATATGGGAAACATTGTTGAGAATCAGTGACGGAAATCTGAAAACACTGGCAAAGAAAGGAATATATACACACATAACTAATCACATGAACAAGACACAGCTGGATAGGGCAGGCAAGGACACAAAGGCAGCAAGGTGATTAGACACAGGTGGATCGAATTAGGGCGGGGCAACAATCACAAAAGTTCGGGAAAACAGAGTGTTCATACACGATGAAAAAGAAAACAGAAAATGCTAACATTCAAGGCTCTGGCATATATTTAAAGATGATAGTGAATAACACTTGACAAACCACGAGGGTTGTCTTTATAACAAGTGACTTCCTTACTTCCTCTGGTTGGGTTCTTCAGGGTTGTTAAAGCCGGATGTAGAAAGCTGATCTTCCAGGAACACTTTCATGCCATGGACCTGTTGGAGAGCCCGGCTGTAGCTGTGTGGGTCGGGGAAGTCGGAGGGTCCCAGCTGACTCAGCTGTTTGTCGATGTGACACAGCTGCCTGTATAGATACTGGTTTTTGTTGCTCTTCTTCTGAATCCCCTCCAGTGTTGACCCAGGATGCATAGTAGGACTGTACTCTGAAAATGTACGTAATTTATGATTTAGTAAACTAGTTTGCAATTGGTGTCTGATATTAGAAATGCAAACACATGCATTATAGCTCACCTATTATGCTATATTTGAACAATATATTATAGGGCAATATCTATACAAAACATTTCTCTGAAGTGTTTTACTCAAAGTACCAAAAAGGTCACCCATTGTAGCATGCCTCATACCCCTCTATTTCAGCCCTGTTACTAAAGTGCTGATTGTGGGTCTGTAGCTTTAAATGTAACCCGAGCTGTTGCTGGCCACGCCCCTTTCTTCATGCAAGCGGTGAGCGGGAAGAGAAGAGTGTCTACTCTACTGGCAGAAACTCAAAACGCCATATTATGTTCCAAACCAGATCAAGGATTATTTCTGAAACAGTATGGTGCTCAAGTGCTTTCTGTCTCGCGGGTTTACCACAAGGTGAGTACCTTTTTATATCCGGCATTTTTACACACATTCTCTCCAGTACAGCGTTAGCTCTGAGTATTAGCGATGTTTGCTAATGTAAACAAAGACCATATTACTTTAAAAACACCAGGAGTTCAACGTAAAGCCAGCCCACATTTTAGTAATGTCGTCATGACCGCAGCAAATCTGGAACAGCTCAGTTGTACCCCCGTTGTTAGAGATGTGGGTGTGACGACCCCTGCTTTGGTCTCCTGTGGTGTGTCTGGCCCTTTAATGTTTCTCCTCTGCTTGTGCCCGCCCTGATTGAGGGCACCTGACGCACTGATTGAGAACACCTGACGGCTGGCACCGGAGGATTAAGAGGCCTGAGCCAGAGCCTCGATCTCTCTCCCCAGAGGACCGGACCTCGGAGAGCAGCGGCGCTTATCCTTTTTTTGCCTTGCCTTATGTTTGTTTTTTGGCCACATTGCGTTTTGCCAAATAAATACCTTTTTATATACATATTCTTGTCCTTCCCACGCTTTTTGTTATGGCCAAGAGCCAGGCCATGACAGTGGGTAAGGAGGAAAAGAGAGAGGGTTGTATTTTGAGAATCTCCTTACACACCAGGGACACATATTTATGTATAAAAGACATAAAAAATTGCATTTTGCATGATAGGTGACTTTTAAGTTGTGTTTGGACAGAAAGTGAATTGTTTTTCCTGGAGTCATTCCGACAAATGTTCAACCATTTGTGCAGTTCCTTTTTATTTGTATTAATAAATGTAGCAACTGGATGTTAGCTGTAAGCTCACCATCAACGGATGCACCGATCCTTCATTTGGAGTGAGCTTGTGTGTTTTTCTTTTTTTCTCTTTCTCCACTTTTTCTGATCAATGTCCAAGCTGATTCATTGAGGGTTAGTGTAACGTGTAACCCTAACTTCAACCCTAACCCTTACCCTATGATACGTGCCCAAATGTCATGTTAATTAAACCCTTTTCCATTTGCTTTGCAGCATTTTTGCATTTAATTGTGCCGTTAGATCAACATTTCATGAAGGGAAAATTGAATGTTGGGCTCTATCTGAAAACAATCTAACTTTACCAAGCTGTATTTGTTGATTAGGGAACAATCTCCAGCCCTGTTTCACAATTGATTTTAGACCACTTTGTGTTTGTTTTGAAAAACACAATGGCATAGACTGTGCTTCATTTGATACCAAAAATGTATGTACTTATGTTTGGGTAACTAACATTTTTGGACCACTTAATTTTCATACTGATTTTATTATCACTTTTCGTCTTCCCTCAAATGTTACAAATGACAGCTCAAAAGTCTGCACAGTGACTTATGCATCATGAAATGCATGTGCATGTATTTATGTGTATACAAAATAACCCCATAAGCTCTCTGTAAAACACTGTACTATATCTGTCCAAAATCAAGATGGTACTACATACAATGTTGCAGAATCATCCATCCACATCATGTACTGTACTTACCTAGCTCAGGCTGGGCGGTGTCACTGGCTTTGTTATTCATTGTGATGAAGTGCTCCACTGTAGAAAGGACAGCATTGATATCAACTTGTTGTGCAGGACCAAACTCGGACTCAGTGCATGGGATGTTGCTTTTCATGGCCTTTGATAGAGATTGGGCAATCCTTTTTATATCCTAAGGAAGACAATATTGAGATACAATGGTGTTTTCTATGTATTAAATGGCATACAATACAATATATGGACGTAATTCACATGAATTTGAAACAAATTATTGACTCAATCACGCTTTTGTCATAAATGTTCATGTTTAAGGGCCAATATTTTGAATAGCTATACTTATCACATGAAACACATGAAGCACCTACCATAATGACAGTGTCCAAAGTGACATTGACACTCATGTTGTTGGTGTTACTTGGAGAGACAAACGTCTGCTCGGCATCTGGTTTTTCTGTTTTGCACTTGCAACAAGACGTTTCTCTGGGACGTGTGTTTCGGAAAATGCTTACAATAAGGATGTTAACAGGAAACATAATGAGGGAGCTTTGTACTCCGATCATGAACTGTTGCCATGTAAACTCAAAGAGACCTAAGGAGAATGAGAGCAAGAGTCAGAGATAAAGACATGTACTTGAAATTCGCATTTATTTTCAAACATTTGTTTTCATTCACAAATATATAAAGATATATTTTGTTTTACCAATGCAGTTTATTTGGCTACTTATTTAATTGGTAATTATGTTGTTTGGTCCTATGTACAGTACATTAAAAAAAGTCTTCAAAGCTCTGACAGTAAACTTGACTTTATTAAAAATGTGTTGTACCCATGTCCATGGTCTGCTCAGAGGGATCTGTTGGGATGCCATAAAACATGACGCTGGTAATCATGGTGCAGAGCAGCAGGGTGAAACAGCAGGAAACTCTCTGCACACAGGTGAAGTTGCTGCTCGGTGGTCGATTGATCACAGAGTACCAGAGGTGTCCGTCACTGAAATCCTTTGAAGTCTTCATAAAGAACAAGTTACTAAAAAATAAAGGGATAACACTATGAAAAAAACAACCTAAAACCTTCCTTCACATTTTGGTTAAAATTTAGAAAAAGATACACTTATTAACCATCAAATGCTCACCTATTGCATATTAATACCTAAAGTATTATAAGGCACCTAAAGGCATATTCTTCATGGCCATACACCAAAACCTACTCATTCCTGCTTATTGATAGTAACTAAACAAGATGCTGTACATGAATTTAAATCTGAATGTGCTTTTCTCAATATGGATATTATGATAATCATCATCTTCTAATAATACGAAGGTAATAATAGGGTTAATATAACAAGAGGTCTACTCTTATTAAACACAATTGAGTCCAAAAACGTTATTTAAGACTATAAGAAAAATATATGTTCCCCATTCTCAGTTGAGTTCCTGGTTATATCTTGAAATGTGTTGTTTTTTTCTTTGTGCAGTGTATGAGTTTATTGAATGAATGATATGCAAGTTTTTTATTCATTGTAATATGAATTTTTGGGGATATTTCTGCCTTTATTAGTACAGCTAAGGAAGGAAAGGCTATGCAGAAAAGTGTCAATATAAATATATTGAGCTCGGAGCTAAAATATTTTGTTAATCCACAGAAACTTCCTATAGTGACTAGGATTTCGATTGTGAATGTTTGTCCACCTTTTTCTCATAAATGTTTGTGTGCATTTAATTTGTACAGTCCACACTATAATGTACATGTTTAATTGATAATCAAGCATTCTTACCCAGGGTCATTGAATTTCGTTTTTCTGCAGCATTTGTTGTTTTATGTGTCAAATTCAATTAGAACGGTCAACATTTTATTTTGTTGTCTTTAAAACAAGTATAACAGTTGATCAAATATAAGCCTGCCTTATCTTCAGCCTCTCCTGTCTCTATAAAGGCAGGAACGTTTTGTACTTGAAATCTTTCTTCTGCCATTTCATACCTCTCCTTGCCATAGACATCTTTAGCACAATTCAGTTCAACTTACAATTCAGATCAACTTGCCTCAATTCAGCCTCCAACAAGGCATAACATATAAAACACACACAATTCTGAAATGTTAGACTTGGTGTGTGAAGTGATTTGATCAGGCAGAACTAGCACTTGTCTTCTGTTTAATTGCCTTTTGAATCTGAAAGGGGTTTATTTATTTAGCCTTTAAGGTTGAATTTGACTAATTTTGCATGTTAATGAACAATTAAGTCTTTGGCAATAATGCAATAAAAAAAACACAACACGTAAATCTGAGGACCACCTGGGTTAGAATTATTTTATTTTATTTTTGTATTCTGTCTGCTGGTATGTGGGTTTTGTAATATTTCAAAAAAGAGAGCATCCTGTGAATTTGACATTATCTGAGATAAAATAAAATAATTTCATTTGCAATTTATCATTCCTCTTATCCTCCGAATACAATCAAAGTTCCCCGTTTCAAAACATCATTGTGTTTGCTGCTCAGTACTCTGTTGATTTAACCTCACCTGAACCTCTTTAGATCCACCTCTGTTGAAACAGGAAAGACTTGATCCAGGGAACAACCACCAATGTCTATGGCCAGCCATGAGTTGCAAAGAAAATAACATTTCTGCTCTTTCTGTAAATCCTGCAACATGACATTGCCGACATACCTGAAAAATAAGATGGAATGTTAACAGTTTAAACAAACAAAATCCTCCTTGAGAAGAGTACATCAAAAGACACTTAACAAACCGGAAAGTAATTCTCAACAACAAAAGAGTAGGAGAGAGCACTCCTTTGCAAGGTCAGTATCATTTATCATATTTATCGTACTTACATCATGTCCCATGTGCACTGTGTTCTAGGTCGTAACATTCAGAGGAATTCAATGGCCTATATTACAGCTTGTAATGATGCGGAAATTACATATATTTAGGATGTCTTTTGAGTGGTCCTGACAATTGTAAATTGGCGTACCAGGAAGGATGGTTCCCTGAGTTGTTGTGCCATAGTCTGATGCTCTGCAGGTCTCCCAGAGGAAAGGGCGTAGTTAGCAGGAACAAATCCACTGCACCTCTCTCAAACACACATTTCTTCCAGTCCGTTAGATGATGCGGTTCACTGCTTCCCTCTGAACCCATCAGTGTGATTGTCACCTAAAACAGTTCAGTACGCTTTATTTAAAACTGCGAAGAACAAAAGGTGATATTCAACCACTTGACTTCAATGCAAACGGGTTAATGGAGGGTTGGGGGTTAGGGCTGCAACCCTAGCCCTAATGACCAATACGATAAGATGTACTTTATTGATCCCAAATTGGGAAATGTATGATAAATAATGATTTATATTGTATTCTCCTACTCTTAACACAATCAGTTAGTTATTTAGTGAAACTACTTTCAATATGACTGGATAGACTTTAGCCTTTAAATAGATTGAAGATGTGCAATTGTTAAATGTCAGAATGATGCAACAGCACATTGTAAAGGACAACATATAATCGATGATATTTAAAAATACTATTTTAGAACATTCCAGAACACTCAGCATAGCCAGCCTTGAATATGGGTTGAACTTAAAGAAGTTATCAAAGAAACAAAGAGAGACAGAAGAAAACATGTTAAAGATCTGCGGATAAAGTACTGTAAAAAGTAAAACATTTGAATAATAAATAAATGCTTTTTAAATAATAAAGTAACATATTAGTATAATTTAGTTTAAATCCAAACTGTGATTTGTTTTTTTATTTACGGTGAAAACACAACACTGACATACTAACTAAGAAGGTTCGACAAAGAAAGTTGCTACAGATAACGTGTTAGCAGCATTAGCATTCATTTGGAGAATTGTTTTCACCATCTTACAAAAGTTCAATATTCACTCTCCTTTTACGTCTCTTGTTGTGCTGATTTTCTTTTCTACATTGTTTCGTTGTCAACATGGTAATACTTTAATCAATAAGATCAATTATTTTCCTGAATGAAGGTTAGAAAAATGAAGAACCAAGACATCAGTCACTATCAAAGAGATGCGTCCTTTCTCACTCTCCACACGTATTGTTTACCTGTATTCAACCAAAGCCCGATCAGACATGCTCATAATACTCTGACAATCAAACTGAAATGTATTGTCCCGTTTCCTACAGATTCTGCAAAAAATTCTGAGAGAATGTAACATTTATGGTAGTGTATCGCATCAGAAATCTTTATTCTATGCATAATATTTGCTTATCAGAGCCTTTTCTACTAAGTTACATTATTTCCTATGAACTGATGGCATATTTACCTTAGATGAAGTGGCGGCTCCTCTCCGATGCCCAGTGCTGACACTCAACAGGTAGCGGTACTCATCCATGGGGTCGTTGTCGTCAAGCACCGTCACTTTCACCTGCCAACCAGCCAACAACATGTTTCTTTGATCTGGGATTACATTTTGGGCAGTTTTAATTTATTCTTGAATTTTAATCTGGTACCTTGACTGTGTCTTTTATGTCTTTCCGTCTGGCCCACAGAACCACCAAGAGATAGGCCCCAAAGAGTGATGCAACAAAGCAGACAACCAAAGGATTCTCTGCAAAATTTGCAAACAGCTCAGCAGTGCGTGACGGGTCAACGAGGTTGGGAGTGACAAAGAAAGAGCTCCCAAAGAAGGTGAGGTGGTTGCAGAGGCACTCTGTGACCAAATGTGTGCTGTGAACACCAACCTTGAAAGACACCAACAACTTTTACTGTCTTCAAAGTTTTGGAAACATTTTACACATTACAGGAAGACTGAAACACTGTACTTACCTTGCATCCATTAGTGCTCCAATCCAATTTTGATTTGTCCCAGAATCTACATGCAGCACTGATGGGCGTAATTGACAAAGTAGCATTGATGGATTTTATACCCGGTCCTACAATGGGCCTAACTACAAGATAGTGCACTCCAGTGTTTCCCTTTAAGTCTTTGGGGTCTAGTAGCCAAGTGTATCTCTCCTCTGTATTAGACAAATTCAAAAGTAATCAATAAATGGATACATAATCAAATGTATAATGCATAAAAGTCACCCATCAATAAGCAGGGATGTGTTACCTTGTGTTGCACCATCGTGAGGCATCTCCGTCATCGCAACATTATTTGTTTCAGTTGGGAAGTCCATATAACCAAGGAGGATTTTGAATGGTAAAGGATCATTGGAGGGCACCATCTTTAATAGACATAGTTAGAGCATCCAGAACACGACAATCATATTTAAAACACATTGTATTATTGTTTTAACCTTATGATATCAACATTGAAGAAAAAATGCCACGACTAGCAAAAAGAACATTTGTTAAAGCAGATAGTTAGTGAAATGGTATTGGTTGCACAAAGGGGTAGTAATACAGCCACTTGAATAAAACAATTTAAGCTGTCAAAGTAAAGTGAAAATTCGTTCTCATCACTCGTCTCAGAAACAAAATAAAAACATCTTACGGCACCTTTAAAACCAGCGTAGAGTCAGCTGAAGCAACTTCTATGATTATTGTGCTGAAGTTCCCCAGGTCTAAAAACGAGGTGTTCACCTGCTCTCCAACAGGCCTTGGCAACATAATCTGTGGACCGGGGAAATTGCCAGAAAATAGATCCAAAGCATTTTAATGTGTGGTAATGAAAGAAATAAACATAACATGAACAAACTGTAGACTTTCTGTCTGTCTTCTATTGTAAACACTTTACTATGCAATGGTTTTTTGATTGGTCTCACCAAAGTGGCTTTATAAAGGTACAAATCTGGGTTATTTTTCTTGTTATTGGAAGAAAGTTGTTATTGAAAGAACACACTGCATAATGTTTTATGGTTTGAACATGCATCAGATCAGAGTAGCACTGGATGCAAAGTAGGATGACTAATAATCTCTTCTTTTTATGCAGCCGCCTGTGTTTTGTAAAAAATTAAGGGGAGATTAAATATATACAAGATATAAGAGAAAAACACAAGATGCCACAATTATGTATGGAGCTATATGAACTGTTTTTAGGTCAGTTAATATGAACTACATTAACAAAGAAAAACGTACAATCTTTTTAATCATAACCCCTCTGATGTGCATATGCAACTAAACTGTTAATGAGATATTCATATATGTACACGCTGGTGGAAAATAACAAAGTAAATTGACTTTCACTGTACTTATGCATCATTTGAGCTACTTGTATTTGACTTTAGTATCTCCATTTTCTACTACATTGTTCGTTAAGTCATCTACATTTCATAGGCAAGTATTATACTATTTACTCGCTACATGTAACAGCTTTTGTTACAGTTACTTTACAGATTTAGATTATAAAATACAAAATCCCAACTGATAATATGATATAAATGTATAGGTTAAGATAACACTAAGTCCCTATCGAAGTCGATAGGGACTTGGCTTGGCAACTGGAAGGTCATCAGTTCAAGTCGCGGCAAGACCAAGTGCTACCGAGGTGTCCCTGAGCAAGGCACCGTTCCCTACACTGCTCCCCGGGCGCCGTTCAAAATGGCAGCCCACTGCTCCTAACACTAGGATGGGTCAAATGCAGAGAAACAATTTCCCCACGGGGATTAATAAAGTATATCAAAATCAAAAATCAAAAATACAATCAGCCTTATTTTTACTTGCTTCAACAATGGTGATGAATGCATCATTACATATTATTTACTATATAATATAATATATAAGATTCTGAAATGGGCTATTCTGCTAATTATGGGCTAATAATTTCTCAGATTATTACATTACATTTTTTTTTTATCCAAAGCGACTTACAATAAGTGCATTCGACCAGGAAGATACAAACTTGAAGGAAACAGAATCATATAAGTACATCAGGTTTCATAGAGCTAAAACATTTCAAGTGCTACTCAACTGGCTTTAGATAAGCCAGTCCTTTATTAGTATATAAGTGCTTTGTTTAGAAATTATTTGTTAGAAATTATTTGTTAGTAATTCTATCGCTCGAAGTGGAGTCGAAAGAGATGTGTTTTCAGTCTGCGCCGGAAGATGCTGCACTGACCTTAATATTCTCACTTAAGTTCTCCACAGCGATACTAGAGCCAGTTGTTGTTGTGAGGGATAGAGCAGCTGTTACTCCACTCATGTTCCCTCCCTCATGCCAGGCAAATGGGTTCTTGTCTATACTTAGCATCTGTAAATGTATAGCAAAACATTGGTTGAAACCCTGTTAGCAGGTCAGAAAGGTTAGAAAACTTCAGAAAAACCTAAAATCTAACATACACACCATCTAGCCCCCTAAAAGTCAATACACTCAGTCGATGAAAGGAGAAGCCAATTTATCAATCTCTCAAGGGGAAATTCAGATATCAACACACATGTGTTTCTTTTTTTTAATGGAGAGGTGTCAGAGTGAAGAGGCTGCCATGTTAACAGCCCAGAGTGGAACCTCTCGGGCTGCCAGTCCACACTCCGTATTTAGTTCTTATCGGGATTGTTATTTTTTTGATTAGTGGAAATTACTTTTGTAGAGTCATAGAGTTTTTTTTTGCTGCTGTTGTACATCACACCATTGCTGTGCAGCAACCCGTTGTGCAGCAACCCGATGGCTGCATTTTTTACAGCGGGGAGAAGCTAATACGTTAAAACCGGCTAGCATGTTGGTCGGAATAACGAGTATCCCAACTAAAATCTGAAGGACACAGAGGATGCAGCATAAACTGAAGAGATGAAGTGGAGAAATTAGATATAAGCCGTGTCTCCCCCGTCTCATCCTTGGCAACTTAATATCACTAGCAAGGGAATGGAGGAGCTGACGGGGTGAGTTAGGAGTCAGACGGAATAATTAGAGTGTAGTTGAATGTGCTTTTCAAAACATGGCTGCACCAGGATATATCTGACAACAATGTTTCCATCGACAACACTTCCACACAGTTCCTTCAATGGTTACCTACAAGGATTGCACCGAGAGCTTCACCATGTCTTCACTTCATAAGCCTGAGGCCCAATCCCAAACCGCCCCCTACACCCTACACACTACCCCTCCGTTTGCGCGTTCGCGCGGAGGGTCCGCCACATTAAGTGCTGTTCCAAACCAACGAGTGTGGAGCGGTGTGGAGGGGGAGTGGGTTATCAAGCCATCAAACAGCGAGTCTGCATCGGTGCTGACTGGAGACCGGTCTCTACCTGACCGGTCTCAACGCTGTGTGTGTCCGTCAGGAAACACGCTGTTTACAAGTAGTTCCAGCAAACATCCACTGATAAACTGCGATTAAACACACAATTAAAGATGTTTGGAGTTTTATTTGAGTTATTAATTTACATTTGTTGTCAAAGAGATGCTGATTTGAAACCGTTGTTACATACAGTTACGGCATTTCCTGTTTCTGCCGGAGAGAGGGGAGGCCGTCCCAAAGCTTGCCGCTGTATTTACTCCCTCCATCTGACAGGAGGGAGCCTCGTTGAGCTGCGAGTGTGGCTAAAGACGGAGTTCACTCCGTCACGGAGGGGGAGTGTGGAGGGGTAGGGTGTAGGGCGTGGTTTGGGATTGGTCCAAAGTCTTCAGAGAGTCCCTGTGCTGTGGAGGACGTCCTGCCTTGTTCCTGTGCCTAAGGCGCTATGTCCTAAGTGGCTACAAGGACTTTTATTGCACATTTGTACTTAATAAAATATGTATTTATGTATTCTTATATGGTGCAACTGTCACAAAACAGAATTCCAGCCCTGGGATTATTAAAGGTTTCCTATCATGCTATTTTTAGGCAAATATTATGGGTCTCAGATATATAAAAAAATATAAAAAACATGTTTATGATGTGTTTTGCTCAAAATACTAGATCACCCATCAGCTCTGTTGTACCCCCGTTTTTAGAGATTTGGGTACGTAGGAAAAGAGAGGGTTTTATTTTCTGACCCTTTGTGAGTTCCCTGGCACACCGGGGACACATATTTATGTATAAAACACATCAAAAAGTGAATTTTGCACAGGCCACCTTTAAAGCATTTTGAGTGATTGATTGAATCGGCAACCCTTTGGTCCCACTCCCTACAGACTGAGCAACTGCCCCCCGCAATTTTGCCATTCAAGTCACTTTTCGAACTTGACTTCATATGAGAGTTTAGTCCTGGCTGCGGATTCTGCTAAACTCATACTTACTGAGCAGAGAATATTTTCACACCGTAGACAGGGTGTATTGACAAGAGAAATTCAGCAGTAATAATGTTAATATCAAATAACATGAGTCAATGTAGCCCCTTGAGGAAAAAATGTGATATAAATAAAACTACATAAGACTTGACTTGACTACACGCACACATGTATGTAAAAAAAATACAGAAGAGGATGTATCCCCCTCACCACTGAGTAGATGCATCGTTTTGAAGTGCTGTCTCTGAAAATACTGATTTGGAGACAGCCCACAATCCCACATTCACACAAAAACACACACTGTACATAAACACATCAACATTTCTGACTTACTCGTACATCCACAGGTTCATCTGAAGGCAATATATTAAAGGGAAGCTCAGGGAAAGAAAATGTGGGACCGTAACTGTTGGGAATAGATATAGACTCTGTGTGCAAACTTCCCAGAGTTGATCTAAGGGAAAAGATGAGAGAGATAACATGCTGATATAAGTAAGTTTAGTTTATAATCAGTTATACTTCATTTCTTTTTTTTTTTGAGGAACATGCCCCCACAATAAATATTTGATCACAAACCCACATTAATGTTATTAGCTGATAAAATGGGTGTTATTGAGGTTATCGCTACCATTCTACTCAGATGATCCGAACATCAGCTACAGTTAAAGTTCAACTTCAAAAAACAATATCACTCACATATTTTTTTACAGTTGATGACACCCCCTACTACTACACTTTAAAAAGAATCTCCCAGTACAGGGATGTAGACTTATAAACAGTGGTTACAAATGCTTTAGCTGAGCTTAGCTAAGCATAAAACTCTATCCTAAGGTAAACATTTCGTCAATCAGCAACTCTAAAATGCACGTATCAACCAGATATTTTTTAAATCACAAGTTAAAGTGTGTTGGAGTTTTCTTTTGACTGGGTGCCTTCTAAAAAATATAAAAGTACATACCTATTAACAAACAAACCAATATGAGCTTGTTGGATGATAGTCGGACCCTTGATATCACCCATACATGCTAACAGTGCACTCTGTGTATTGCTCAAAGCAAGAAAAAGTGCATCAGAGACATTTTTCTGCAAAGGATAGAAGATGTATTAAATGTATGACTAAGGAGAGTTTGAAAAACAAACAAAATCACTCATCTGCAAATTTGCATTCAGACAAGATGTAAATCCCATGAGGAGTGAAGAATCACTGGCTCTTAGCTCATTGTTCCTGACTGCATTTGAGCCCAAGACTAACTAATATTTTGCAGCATTATGGTATTTTTTCACTTTTAGAGACAGTAATCAATGCACTCCAGTTACACATACAGTACACACTCTTGAAGTATTAGAGAAGTGAATCCCAACAGTAACAGTCTAAGGTCAAACTCACATTGGAAGGAAAATCTAGGATATTGCTTGCTCCTTCCACAATGGAGCTGGCTGCAGCCTGTATTTCATTCACATTTTCTCCATTTTGGCACACATCCATGAGTAGGAGATATGAGCTCAGGTCTGCAAGCAATATTGATGCATTCTCCTGTGGGTGGGAATCAATTCTCGTAATCAGATAGATATGATTTATGTTAGTAGAAACAATTTCTTCTGTAATCTCACTTATAATATTCTGCCAGAAAAAAATTAAGTGAACCTAAGCGAAAGCAGCAGTGGACTGAGTAATTCCCACCTTCCTATCATAGCATAATTTACGCTGCATGGGTTTAACCAGACAATACCTGAGCAGAGGAGCTGAGTTCAGTGCCTCTCTGGACGAGAGCAGCAAGTCCTCTGGCTATCACCTGAATTCCTTCCGGAGTTTGGGTCGGAACTTCTTTTACTGTATCAGTAATAATGGCCATCATCTCCTCGCGAAGCTTTAACAGACAAAAGCAATAAGTCATTTGTGATTTAATGTGCTATTATGGTATATTTTAAACAAATGTAGAATAATTAAGCCATGTCAGGGCACACTGCCTCTGTTGGTTTCTCTTAGGTTACTAACTTTCTACTCAAACAAGGCTTGAACAGGGGTTTCTGCCACAGTGACGGATTGCTGAAACACTGAACCTCAAATATCATGGCTTTACAAAAACAGTTTGGCAAGAAGATTGAAAATGTAATTCATTGGTAATTACATTAGTTTAGCGGCTCAAGTTTTTGTTATGAAATTTGGCATTTGGGTAAAGTGCATGTTAGATTGATCATTATGGTTTTCACATTGCTCAGCTCAGTTCCAGTGAAGGTTTCAGGTCACTTGTTCTGCATTTAAAATGTAATAAGCAGAGATGGGGTCGTTACTAAAAAAAAGTAATATATTACATATTACATATTACTTTAAAAAAAAGTAATATATTACACTACACAACACGTTACTTTACTCGTTACTTTACTCGTTACTTTACTCGTTACTTTACTCGCAGGGCCGCCCCGCCCCTCCCTACAGGCAGATCACGCAGACTGCTAAAGTTTCAAATGGTCTCTTTAGTTCAGTTTCCATTGTCGCATAAGACTGATGCAGATAGCTCCTGAATGTTTTCCTATCTGATGGCTTTCCTCTGTCTCCTGCTGTCTGTATTTTGCGCAGTATATCTCTGAATGATGGTGATTCCACTGTCCAAATGGGCAACATTTCCTCTACTATGAAGGATGCTACAAGCCTGTCCATCTCTGCTTTGGTTACCGGTCCTCCAAATTCTAATTGTTGCTGCTTCGGAGTCGGCGGCAGCGCATTCACAACATCCTCACTCTGGGTTCGGGGGTCCTTAGTTATTAGCTTCACCATAGCATTTGTTCTTTGCAGGTGTTTGTTGAGGTTTGACGTGGTATTTACAGCAGTGGATAACTTTGTAACGCGTTACACCCAACTCTGGTAATAAGACAACAAGATATTGTACAAATTACGCAGCGTCCACACGGCAGCGTGCGTTGAACATTGCTCAACTTTTTAAACGAGCAAAGCGAAGCGACGGAACCACAATGCAGTTCGGCAAAGCGTGACGTCACCCCATTCAAAGTGAATGGGCAGAAGCATTGAAGCTTCAACGCACGCCGCCGTGTGGACGGGCCGTTACGGCCCGTCCACACTACAGCTTCAAAAAAAGCTTGGAGCTGGGCGTGTCTGAAGCTTGGGGATTTTTTGCGAGCACCGCAACCAATAACCTATCACATGAATCTCCCGCCCCCGACATACAAAGCAATAGCAATGTTAAAACGAAGTAAACTGGATATAAAATCCCCAAACAGGCGAAAACCTACCAGTTTCACCCACTGTCTCTGCCACCTCCCTCCATGCCTGGTTCCTCCGGTTGTATCCCGGTAAGTTAATAGGGACTGGTCATACAAAACCGGGTGATTTTCTACGGCGATAATTAGTTTCTCCTCCGTCTTTTTTTGAAATATAGAAATGAACGGCGGGATATCTCTCCCAGCTTAGACGCGGTTTGATTGGCTAGGGCTTGAGCTGTCAGATTTTCAGAAACGGGATTTGATTGGCTGGTGCTGGCTTCTCCGGCCGGAGACGCCGGAGAAGTTCAGCCAAGCTACCCACAATTCAGTTCGGTGAAAAGCGAGGCAACGTGACGTCACCCCATTCAAAGTGAATGAAGATTTCTCAATAATGCAGTAGGCCTATTAGGGGTGTAACGGTTCACAGAAGTCACGGTTCGGTTCATACCTCGGTTTGGGGGTCACGGTTCGGTACGGTTTCGGTACAACAAGGAAAAGCAAAAAAAAGTCCCAAATGCATAATTTTTTTTTGCTGTTATTTATTTTTTAACAGTAGTGCAAGTTTTGTTATGAAAATAAGGAACTCTAACATTTGGAATCATTAACTGTACTACACAGTTAAAAACAAACCACAAACAGTAACACACACACTCAGATGGCCATATTATTTGTAATGGCTGATGTCAAACAAAAAGGTTCAATAAGCTGTACAACTAAAAAGAAAGTCTTGAAAATATTAAAATAAATAATAAGAAAGTGTTTCAATCACAATCAATAAAAGGCAATACAGAACTGTATAACATCTCCTGATGTCAAAATATAAATTAAATACAATGATAAATATAAAACAAAATAAAATCTGTACCTTTAGGAGCAATGTCTAACATGTGTAATTAACTTGTGAGTGTGTGAGGCCATTATGCCTAACTAAAGGTACTCAAGCTTTACTCTATTTACGTTTTTCTTCAAAAAGATGAGTTTGTGTACGTTGTCAGTAGTGAGGGCAGATCTGTTGGCGGTAACTATGTCACCTGCCGTCGAGAAAACCCTCTCGCTGGGGACTGAGACTGACTCGGAGGTGATGGAGCATGTTTGACGTGTTACCACTAGCATACCGCACTGCTGTAACAACGCCGACACACCGCCCTCGTCCAATCCACAACTCGCACCCCATCATTGTTGTAGTCCACAGGGAACCCGAAATGTTCCCACACAGCTGATTTAAAAGAAGCAGGTGGGTTCTAGCTCCTGTGTGTTATCTGAACTCGCCATAGCTGCTAACTTTTCTTCTTCATGTATTGTGTTCATTTTGTTGTGTTTTCTTCTTGATCTGTTATTTACGGGCGGCTGGCTTTTCGGCGCAATACCGCCCCCTGGATTATATATTGTGTAGTGGATACTGCCCTGAGTGACAGACTTGTTTCCCACTCGTAAAAATAGGCGTATTCGCCGTGTGACTGCATGTGCCGAACCGTGACGTCCGAACCGTGACGTCCGAACCGTGACGGTACGGGACGGGTACGGATACCGTTACACCCCTAAGGCCTATACAATATTTCATTGATGCAATCCAAGACAATCAGTAGTAGCAGCGTTTCTCAACCGGGGCGCTGTAAAAATAATTACATATTCTAACGTTCATATGAATGAATACGCGACCGTTAAAGAGCCATCTGTTTTCGATTCTATGCGAGGAAATGGGAGCAGAGCTGGTCTCACACTTTTCTGAGAGTTTTTGCTTTCCTACACACTAAGCATCCTAACTTTCCAGCCTTAATGTCAAGCCAAGGGTTGCGGTCTTTCCATTCGCCCACCTGCTTCGTTGTCCAACCAGCCGGCGGAAAGTCACTAGCAGCAGTAGCAGCTACCTCCGCAACTGCTGCGTCTTCTGAGCGCTCTGCCTCAACTTCACCTCCTTCTGGGGAGTGACTGGGCGGGACAGGAGCCCCCGACTCGCCAACGGTTCTGGTAGCGAGTGCTGTGCTAGCTGCTGCATCATCAGCATCATCTCTGGGTGTCTCTTGGTCATCTCGTGGTGTCACTTTTTTGGATGTGAACCCAAAGTGCGAGAGTGAAACACTTTGGTTTAGCTTTCTCTTAGACATTTTAGTCCTCTCTAATGTAACGTCTTTCTCTCCTCTATGCCGCGCGTGGCTAATTTGCATAATTTGTGTCCTAGTCACGCAGCGTACCCGCGTCACACGGCTGGCTCTGCTTTTGACAGCCAAAATAGAAGGTATTTGTGAATAAATGTTTTGAATTATGAATACTGGACATAGTATGCTTAAACACATTTTAGTGACCATTGCAAGTGACAAATAAATATTATAATTTTAGACCCCCCCTACTTTTAGCTGTTGAGGCTTTCAGGGGGGCTCAGGTGTTAATCGGGGGGGTCGAGCTCCCCCGGACCCCCCCGTATTTCGCACACTGTGTTCTACCCCTTACCCTGCTGACTGCACACAGGTCTTTAGTCTCGGCTTCAGAGGCTAATATTAGACAACTAGCTAATAACACACAACAAGATCCATAAATAACTTCTTGTAAGCACAATTTGCCTTTTTGGTCAAAAGCTAAGACCAGCATTTGCAAAATACAACAGCCATTTAGTGACATTGAAGACAATAACATACAATCATAACCCTGCCCTAATTTGTCCCTATTTTCGAAATAATATTTGGGAGCAATTTCTTATATCCTGTGAAACATTTCTCTCTGCTTTGATGTGTTTCAGAGATGGTGAAATGTATTCAATGTACATGTAACTGTGTACAACATTGGACTCATGAATAATTCATCAGACATTTTTGCAGACAAGACAATGTGTCGTGGTCAAGCCACTACTTAAAAAGAAAAATCTCGACCCCTCCATTCTCGCAAATGTTAGGCCCATCTCCCAGCTACCTTTTTTATCTAAAGCCCTGGAGCGAGTAGTCTACACCCAGCTGCAGTCTTTCTTAACCACGCATGGAATCCATGGAAAGTTTCAGTCTGGCTTCAAACCCATGCACAGTACTGAAACAGCACTTTTAAGAGTTTTTAATGATCTGCTCCTAGCCGCCGACTCAGGTAACCCAGCTGTCCTGGTGCTGTTAGACCTGACAGCTGCCTTTGACACTGTGGACCATAGCATCCTGTTGTCACGGCTTGAACAGTCCGCTGGCATCACAGGCTCTGCCCTTGCTTGGTTCAGGTCCTACCTGACAGACCGTAGCTTCTCAGTGCAGCTAGGTGCCTTCTCCTCTCCCAAAGCCCCTCTTACCTGTGGGGTTCCCCAATGCTCTATTCTGGGCCCCATCCTCTTTTTACTGTACATACTGCCCCTAGGTTCAATTCTTACAAAACACAATATTCCCTTCCACTGCTACGCCGACGATGTACAGATCTATCTGCCTCTCAAAGCAAATGTCAAACACTCACTACAGCAGTTGATGGACTGCTTAACAAAGATAAAATCCTGGCTGAGCAAAAACGTTCTCAACCTCAACGAGAGCAATACTGAGGTAATCTTTTTAGGACCCCAACCTCCAGCCTCTCCGGTTGATATTCTGGGCTCTCTCAATAAAAACATCCTCCCCTCTGTCATGAACCTTGGAGTGACCTTCACTAGCACTTTTAAATTTGACAAGCAGGTCAGCACCGTAGTCAAATCCTGCTTTTTTAAAATAAGACTATTGGGCAAAACCAAGTCGTATGTATCTTTTAAAGACTTAGAAAGGGTTATTAATGCCTTCGTAACCTAAATACTGGATTACTGCAACACTCTATGCGTGGGTATGGACCAGGCCTCAATTAAACGCCTGCAGCTAGTCCAAAACGCAGCTGCCCGTCTTCTGACTGGCCACAAAAAGCGTGACCACATCACCCCAATTCTGGCCTCACTACACTGGCTTCCAATTCGGTTCCGAATTGATTTTAAAATATTTGTATTTGTTTTTAAAGCACTAAATGGGCTGGCTCCTGCCTATATAGCCGAGCTCCTCCATCGCTACACCCAGAGCTTTAAGGTCTGCTGACCAGCTGTTGCTGATAGTGCCCAAGACCAGGCTCAAAACCCGAGGGCACCGAGCCTTCGCAGCAGCTGGCCCCAGGCTCTGGAACACTCTGCCCCTCCATGTGAGGTCGGCCCAGACCCTAGGGGTTTTTAAATCTACTCTTAAGACACACTTCTTCTCCCTGGCCTTCTAGTCAGAGCGGAGCACGACTCCTGACTTCTCACTGTGTTTTTTATATATCTGTTGTCATTTATTGTCTTTTATTGTGATTGTAGTAATGTGTTTTTATTACATGTACAGCACTTTGGCTCGACCAAAAATCGCTTTTAAATGTGCTTTATAAATAAAACTTGATTTGATTTGATTTGAATGTCTACACACATTTTGTTTTTATGTGCCTGTAATCTGAGAGTGCAATTACCTTTTGCCTATTAGCTTTATTCGCTTCATCAGATTGACTGTTCATTTTCTTTGACACAGAATTAAATATCTGTCCAACATTTTGTCCTGATAGTAGACCTTGTTTCTTAAGCAGAGCCACAGCCTTATCCACTGCAACCTTGAGACCATCTACTGAAGAGGTGTCATTTTCTGTGTAATCCAGTACCTGGGAAGGAAAGAACATATTTGGTATTGAAACATTGAAAGATCATTTCTTGTTTTAGCACGATCTTTGACAAACCTCTGCAGTTATAGTGGTGTTAGCTTCATAGCTGCTATTTTTTGCAGTTGCTTTGATAATCAGGGTGAAGTTGCAACTGCTGTTTCCAAGTGGAAGAAAGACCGACTTCACTTCATTGGTATTACGGCATAGAAGGTGCTTACCTAACAATTTCAAAACAAGAAATAAACTTTTTATTTGTTAATAACTGGAAATTAGATTATTTTGTCCTTTTGATATATAAATTGGATGACTTACCGTCTTGAGTCTTAAAACAATACTGACAGTTAGAACAAGGAATCTCCGTAGTGCAAGTTATATTGAAAGCATCAAGTATAGTTCCACTTTCCGGTGATGTAATACACTTAAGGTTATTATTGTCGTTGGTTGCTGATGGAGATGTATGACTGGGGTTAGCAGTGGTAAGTGTGGCAGTGTTGTTACCCATCGTGCCAGATAATGTTGTGGCAGGACCATTGGTGTAAGGGGTGGTAGGTGAGGTAGGGCTGGCAGGGTTGGTATTGCTGTTGCTAACAAAGCTAGCTGTTATTGAGGCAGGATCATTGGTGATTAGGTTTGTAAGTGTGGTAGGGATGTAAGGGGTGATGGTGGTGCCACTTAAAGTGCTGGGTGATGTAGAGGCAGGACCAACGGTGGTAGGGTTGTTAGGGATGGTAGAACTCTGACTTATGGTTCCAGATGAGGTAGATGCCAGACCGACGGTTGTAGGGTTGTTAGGGATGGTAGGGATGGTAGAACTCTGACCTATGGTGGCAGGTGATGTAGAGGCGGAACCAACAGTGGTAGGCTTGTTAGGGGTGGTAGAACTATGACTTATGGTTCCAGGTGACGTAGATGTGGGGCCGATGGTGGTAGGGTTGTTAGGGATGGTAGAACTCTGACTTATGGTGGCAGGTGATGTAGAGGCGGGACCAGCAGGGTTTGTTGCACCGTCTCCATTTCCTGCTGTTGTGGCTTCTGGATTTGGGTCGTCAGGACCTGGAGTCGTTGATTTAATTACGATGAATTTTGTGTAAATGAGATGGACATCCACTGTTGTGTATAAAAAAAGGACAATTACAATTACAAATATAGGTGGTATTTTGGGAAAACAAGTTTGTTAAATCGTCAAAACTAAGAAATTAAAACCATTTTCATTAAAATAGTACTGGTGATTCTGCCATGGTGTGGAATAATTCTCTTGCATGACTGTGTTCCCAAGTTAACAAATAAACATGAGAAAACTTTTCAAACTCATTAAACCAGCTTTATGACAAATTTTGCAAAATTACGGACCAATAAACCTAAAACATAGCAGCTTTACTTTTATCTAACTGACCGATGTTTACGTACCAGAGGTTATCACCACAGTGATATCCTGTTTTTTTTTTTTAGCTTCTTTAATAAACGTATGGTCCACAGTATATTCAATCCCTTCTTTCTGTGGATTTATAAGTGGCTTTGTTTCTTTGTAGCACTCATGGATGTCTTTAACTCCACCCTGTCAATAAATGAATATGCACAAATACTTTACTTATAATATTTAACAGTATGTGATCTTTCTCTGAAACAATTCATAAATAATGTGTCAGACTCACTGGCCACTGGCCTTTTTCCTTTGGGGCCTCAATGTTCCACAGAACCTTTGGACACGTGGATGATGAGCAAGCCATTTCAATTATTGCATTCGTGTTGTCCGTTGGGTTACAGCCTTGAGTACAACTGAAACTGTGTCACAATGAGAAAAACCTGGTCAGCACATACCAAGAGGGATTACATCTAAATGAAATTGCTATCTGATGAAACCATATGTTTATATTATAAAACAATAACCTATTGATACATTCGCTGTACTCTATGACTGATAATCAATGTAATTGTAGTTAATTGCTTTACATACAGTACATGATAGGGTATGTTACTATGTTCACAATGTATAGACGTTTTTTAAATGTGGACATCTTAGCTTGTGATAGTGGTAAAAGCACATGGTGACTTTAGAATTGACTACATTCCATTGGACCTGAGCCTAAATAGGTTTCTTTCTACTATGACAAGTTGAAATGTCTACCGTGAAAAATATCTTCTATCTTCAACAGCTTTTGCTCTTAAACCAGTGAGGTATGTTAACTTCCTTACAAAGCAGTTTCATTTGTTCCGATACAAGTCAAAGTTGTCATAAATTCATTTCCACCTTTTTTGGCAGATTTGTATTATAAGTAAACAAGGTTAAAAATCACACGAGAGGTCAGGTGCAATGCTCTTAGTGATCAGAGCAGATCAGTTTAAAGTACCTTAGCCAAGATGGCTGGTTCAGCGGAAGGGTAATGGTGACGCATATGGATTCCTTTTCTCCATGTCCTCCATGTTTTGTATTCTTATCCTTCCCATGTAGCTCCTTAAAATAATACTTATAATATTGAAAAGGGGCTGGTAGGCAGTCTCCTTGAATGGTGTATTCCAGCCCCTCAAATTCTCCTGGGCATCCACAGGGATTCGCTGTGAATCAACAAGGAAAGTGATCACTCTACTGCAAATACAATTGTCATGCAGATATAAAGAAAAAGGCTGATATAGGTGTAGATATATATTTTGTAATAAATGACTTTGTCTAAATCAAATACAAGCCAAATCTGTCAGAAAGGTTTCAATAATGTTTACACCTTTTGTTATCTGAACATTGAAGTTCAGTACACTCAAGCAACAAATAAACAACATCTCCATTTTTTTTTAAATAAATATATTCAAAACTCAATACATTTAATACCTAATCTTTGACTTGAAAAGAGTAGAAAACGCACATTTCTCACTGCATGACCACACATATTTTCTTTTGGGGTCATTGTTATTTGGTGGATTACTTGTGAAAAGTTTGATTGTTGTAGGTATTGAATCTGATGGTATTGCAATTTGTTGAAGTTTAATTTTATTTCCAGATCTGGCAACTCTTAAATGGGTTTTTTTCTGAAAAGAAAAATGAACACACATTATGTATAAATAATACAGTATCAGAATCAAAAATGAATTAAATATAAAACACTACCAAACAAAACAGTTTACCAGTCTCAAAAATATGTCATTATATCCTTTTTCTGTGATGACTGACTCCTGGCCACAGAAAGCAAACGTATCCACTTCCACTTCTATAGAGGAGAAGGCGTTCCATGCTCTGATTTTCACTTGTACAGATCCTGCAAACAAAACATTGACTTTGCTTATAATATTAAAGGGGCCTTATTATGCTCTTTGGGTTTTCCTTTTCCTGTAGTGTGTTTTATAGCTTTTTTTTTTATAAATGGTCTCTCTGCAAAGGCTAAAATGCAGATTCTTGCAGAAGGAGTTTCTTTCCCAAACAATCCCCCCCTTTGTGAAACGCCACGATTGAACTCCTTTGTTTACTTCCCAGACATAGTGACATCACTATGTAACAGTGGCGCTTCTGTTGGCTAGCGCTCCAACACATTTTCACGATGGGGGCGGGACATCTCTAATGGCGCATTCACACTGCAGCGCGGAGCTCGCTTTAAGCGTGCCGAGCCGTGCAGGGCCTGTTTTTGGTTGGGCTCACACTAGGCCTAGTTCCGCCCCGGGGGTACTTTTTCTACTTTTTTCTGGCCCGACAAATTTGTGGTTCTATCGAGGCCAACAAGCGGGGCCAACAACCGGGCGGAATATGCTAAACATATTTGACCGTGATTTAATTGTAATACACGTTTCAAAATGATGCCGAAGTAACAACATAGTGATACCGGTTAGTACAAATCATGAATTAATGCTTTGACAAGTCTGCAGACAGACGGGAGGCGAAGAACCTTTTAAAATGCGTGATGCATCTTCTTATTACAGACACATGCATTTCCAAACATTCGGTCTACCTACGCTGTAAAATATATTATCTCTTCGATTTACACACGGCATCTATTGCACGTCTGTCCGTCCTGGGAGAGGGATCCCTCCTCTGTTGCTCTCCCTGAGGTGTTCTCCCATTTTCCCCTTTAAACTGTGGGTTTTTCTCAGGAAGTTTTTCGGAGAAAATCGGCTAAGCTAACGCAATATATGCTCCGACCGTACACACTCACAACAACGGCCTATACAGACATAAATAAGCCAGCGACTGTATTCACCATGACACAGACAGTCTGTGGTTTGTACTTGTTTATAACTTTTGTCTAGTTTCTTAACAGATATGAGGAGCTGTGAGCTTGAGAGCTAACAGCTAACAGCTGATGTTGTTTTTCTGGGGTGCTCGTTGAAGATGACGTCACGGCTCCGCCTACACTGCGTTACTATAGTAACTGCCCCAGCTCCTAAACTGTAATGTGAGCGCAGCATTAAAGTGAGCCAGGCCTAATAAGGCCTAACCAAACCAAGCCAAACCAAACCAAACCAAACCAAGCCTGCAGTGTGAAAGCGCCATAAGCTGTTGACAAATCAGAGCCAGCCAGCTAACCAATCAGAGCAGTTTCTCTGGTTTCAGACAGAGGGTGAAAAGAGGTGCTGCAGCATAAGAAAAATAAAGAGCTTTTTGAACATTAAAGCATGAAAACATGTCACAGTAGATACACTACATACAAATATGAACCTGAAAATTAGGACCGCTATAAGATCCAAAAATGAAATGATTGTAAACCTTAATTTGGTTAAAAAAAAAACATAGACTACCTAAATAGTGTTTTACAAAAATGTGGTGCAATATTGGATTAAAGGAGAGGTGTCATGGCCATTTCCACTGATCATAATTCCATTGTTGAGGTATACTAAAATAGAAAAATACTGTGCAATTTTCCAAACTCACATTGGTTTCGCATACAGCATCTCTGTAAAGTATGTGTATTCAGAAGTATTCACTTTCTCCACTAAACGGCTCGCTGCAGCTCCCCCCCCCCCCCCCCCCTCCCTGTGAGCCCAGTGTGCTCTGATTGGTCAGTACGTTGTGAATCGCGCTGAGCTCCATGGAGGTGTGGTTTCCTTGTTTAGCGATACACAGCCAAACACAGCCAAACTCATCTTGAGCGCACACAAAGTCACAGCCGAAGTAAAAACAATAAGTGTGGCTTGATATTGAGTAAGAAAAAGGTTTATAGGTTGATAAACGCTGTGAGAATGGGTCTGCAGAGAGAATTTCGCCGCGATCCCAACTGTCTGTTATCATCCTGCAGCAGGGAGCAGAAATCAGCAGAGCTGCCTGCACTGAGTGTGTGTGTGGATTGGTCAATTTGGACCAATCAGCGGGGGCTTAACGTAACGGCTCCGTGGACGTAACGTAACGGCTCCACGGATTGGCCCATTTGGTTCCGGGTACCGCATGACCGTATCGCGTCATAGTTCTGGGCGTGGCTACTGGGTATTCCTACGACACAGTACTCAGGAAGTAAATAATGGATGATGACGTTTCACCAACGAGGCGTTTTGGGGAGGTCTTTTCTGTGTTAGAGTTTTACTCACTACAGGGTGTACTTTAAGGGTTTTGACTCTGCACACCGTTTACATGCAGAAAAACCTTCATAACACACAAGGGGACGGGTAATAACCAGAAAAGCATGACATGTCACCTTTAAAAGTGGAATTGAACATTTAAACATATCGCACAGGCACATAATACAAATATGAACCTGAAAATGAGCATTAGATGTCCTCTTTAATTGATATAAATAACATCTGCACATAATACATAGCTGAAAAATAAGTAGATTGAATACTCATCTTGTTTTTATTTTGTTGTTGGTTAAGTGTTTCAAATCATTGAATCATAGTTATTTTTCCATACCTTGAATTGAAGGTCCAATGTGAAAAATGTCGCTGCCTGTATTCAATATGTTGGTCTCAGAGTATGAGCTGTAGTCTCCGGTGACATAGAATCGGAGCAGCACAGGTGTTCCTTGTTCGAGGGTAACAGCAACTGTAACATCCTTAGAGTCCAAACAATGCTCATCCTCTGTCAACACAGAGGCTTGAAGCCCGGTAATTTTCTCCAACACACACATCTGCAGTAATAGAAAAATTACAAAACACGTCAACTTCTTATTATAAATTGATCAAAACATATAAAACACTGATTAAACAGGTCTCTTACACGGCCCAGTTCTTTCCGAAGAACACCCATGGAGAAGTGAAGCTGCTGCTCTGCTAACGTGTTGTTCACCCTATGCATGCAATTAGGTTTATGACTTGTTATTGATAATTTCCTAGAAAGCGCCAGCATAGATTTCAACGATGAATCCTAACTGGACGATATTTATTTAGAACGTTTAAGAACTCTTACATCCTCTTTTCAACCAGCTATAATGTGTTTAAAATATCAACATTTGTTATATTTGATATTGACGCAGAAAAATGAGGGCCTGGTGTTGCGTTAAATCAAATAGGAAAGAAAAAGACCACTAGCTAGTAAACATACATGTTTAACATTTACGAAAATTGGTTTTGCAAATGTTTTGTGTGAAACTAAATGCATTTAACACTGTTTTATACTTCAAGGACACACGTAATGAACTTTGGTATTAACATGAAAATTCCTCTGTTAGGAGAAACTGTATTTCAAAATCATCTTGAATGCAGTAAACATACATTTGAATGACTAATCCAATACTGTTTCATGAGCAAAGCCCAGTACCAGTCAAGAAACAAGAATGAGTTGTTTTATAATCATTCACCCTGTTAAACATGGCCTTTAGGCAGCATTACTGATGCAATGTCATCTTGGATTAAACTTCAAATGATTTAAATGTTAACACTATGTTCCAGTGTTTAAAAGTAAAAGACTTATTAGCCTAATGGCGATAAAAGTTAAAAAATAGAGTGATACCACAGGAGGATGATTTGGATAGAATTCAGCACAGCTCTGGTGTTTAATGTTATGCCCCTAATCAAGCGATGATGCTTTAATTAAAGGTTACATTTAATTCCTAATATAGCGAGACCTCTGCTTCTCAATCAACTCCTTAATCAGACGATCAAAATGTCAACTTCTAATCTTATTACACATTTGTATCACAATCAGAACACAAAAAGTGTGATGACGCACCATGTTACTGCTAATTGGTTGAAGGCAAAATGTTTACTTGGTTAATAAGGATTTACCTGCATGTCCATGGAAACTTCAGAAGACGTGATCATGTTAGAAGCATAAAGTGTCAGACGATGGCATCCAAGGCCGTGCTGCTGAATGATTTCTGGCGACACTGTAATGTTCTCCGGAACATTTCCTCTGACCACAAATGAATGTGACAACAACATTTTATCGCTTTGCATTCTGTAGGTCACATTTGTACCTGCAGAAAAAAAGGGAGAAAATGGAAAAGCATCCAAACATATACTTTAAAATAAACATTACACCAAAACATGTTTTCAAGCAGCAATATCAAATTGGACAGGACAAATAATGGTAGATTGTGGTCGTTATGGCACCTACCTGCTTTGAGCTCCATTTGAATCTGAAATGGCTCCCCATAAAGAGCTTTGCAGTTGGTGGCGTGAAAAGACTGTTTCCCAGCATAGCACCTTACGAATCCAAACACTGTGATGGGCTCTTGAATGGTAATTACGCTTTGAGCTGTAATGTGTATACCTTTGCTGGTGCATTCAACCTCCACAACAAATGTGCCTGTGTAAGTATATTTGTGCACGTTGGTGCTCTCTAACCTGAAAAAATAAAATCAGACAACAGTGAGCCCAGTATGTTTCTGTTCTTTCCTGGAGAATAATAAGTAATTCAGGTTACATTGGTCACACACAAAGAGGTACAATTAGTTACTTTGTTACAGTTCAAAGAGGACATTTGTTCAAACATGAATAACAAGGCTCTGGTCTGATTATGTGGAAGGTCTTGCTAAGTTGTATAATAATTAAATAGAGGTTGATCTGTAATTTGATTCAAAAAAACGTTTACCTACAGTGGCCGATAGACCTCTGAGGACAAAGTGTTGAATATAACTCATATATTTAATGGAGGCAGATAGGAGATGTGTCATATAATTCAGCAAAACGGCATTGAAAAAACAAAAGCAGTATGCGGCGGCCTGATAATATTATCACCAGGTGCTGAACAGTTTTAAACATAGTTAAAGCAGCCCTCAGACCCAGATGAGAGAAATAATTCTGGTCATGTATTTTCACTGTGTGATCTTAATTTTGTTATGGTTATGGTTATTCAGGGGGAAAATGTGTTTGCCAGGAGAATCTTCCAAGTTCCTTAGTTTTTTCCAATTATGCGACAGGGGTGTCAGAAAAACCTTTCCAATTGAAAACGTTTTTTTTTCGGCAATATTTTGCATCACCAAAGTGTCTTGCTAATAAACAATATGTACCTTGTGTTAAGAGTCTGTATGAAAACTCAACGAGAGGAAAGCATGCTTTGGTAACACTTTATATTAAGGTACACAAATTAACCATCAACTAGTTGTTAATTAACATGCATATTAGCAGTATATTGGCTCTTTATTAGTCATTATAACACACTTATTAATGCCTTATTCTACATGACCGTATTCTACAAGTAATAAGCCATTAGTTGAGAGTTTTTCCTCAATAACCCTCTAATTGGTGTACATGAGTTTGGGTCTTAATATGCTCTGCTCAATATGGGCCTAATAAGGCAGTAGTAGCACAAGAATAGTAATTCTCCCATAATAACACTTAACAAATATGATCTATTCTTATGTAACAAGACATGAAAATATAAGTGTTAATTGTGTCTAAATAACTCAAAATTAGGTATGTATATCTAAGAACATGTTCCCTATTCTAAAGTGAAGTCTTGTTCATA
>CALSBZ010000040.1:401535-420853 GCA_943591055.1 Gobionotothen gibberifrons | reverse complement strand
GTAACCCCAGTTCTCAGAGTAACATGAAGTGAGATGTCTCACTATGGGATGCGAGGACCAGCCCGCCGCTGCACAAATGTTTTGGATGGAAACACCCTTGAGCAAAGCCCAGGATGTAGCCAGACCACGAGTCGAATGAGCACGCAACCCGAAGGTGCCTGCAAACTCTGACTCGTATAGGCCAAAGCAATTGCCTCCACAATTCAGTGGGAGAGTCGTTGCTTAGTAACGGGCCTGCCCTTCTGAGGGTTAGCCCAGGACACAAAGAGTTGGTCATTATGACGAAACTTCTTTGATCTGCCCCTATAAGTGCGTAAAGCACGGGCTGGACATAGCAAATTCGGCTGCTGTTCCCCAGAGGGACCGCAAACTCCCTTGTCAGTTTTTTTACGATATTGTGGTCGTATTGTCCGTCCTCACGAGGACATGGTGTCCTCTGAGAAAAGGCAGAAAGCGTTTTAGGGTGAGGAACACCGCTAAAAGCTCCAGGTAATTTATGTGCGCCCGCTGGAGGTCTCTGCTCCAGAGACCCCTCACCGGACGGCCTTCATAAATACCTCCCCAGCCTGTCAGACATGCGTCCGTGGTGACCACCTTCCGTGAAAGGACAGCACCCATAGGCACGCCCCGTACTAGAAAAAGTCGGGTGCAGCCAGTGGCGCAGTGCCATTACGCATTTCACAGTAACCATCACTGTATTCGTCATGGCGCGCGGGGTTTAGTTTTAGGGCGGCCACCCAGCGCTGAAACTCTCTCATGTTTAAGTGTCCCAGTCGTACAACCAGGATGGCTGACGCCATGAGCCCCAGTAACCGCAGGCATGATCTGAAGAGAACATGTTTGCGCAGCTGGAAATGAGCGAGACAAGCTCCGAAAGCTTTCACTCTTTCCGCCGACAAGCGGGCTGTAAAGGGCACCGAGTTTAGGCGTAAACCCAGGAAGAGTACAGTCTGTGCTGGGCACAGCATGCTCTTCTCTGCGTCTATTATGAAGCCCAGATTGAGCAGGTGCTTTACGAGGACATTTGTCTGCGTAATAGCCTCCTGCTCCGACTGTGCGAGAAGCAGCCAGTCGACTAGGTAGGTAGCCAAGCGAATACCCTGTTGTCTTAACGGGGCTATCGCGGCTTCCGTACATTGTACAAACACTCTTGGACTGAGAGACAGACCAAAGGGAAGTACTCTGTATTCATAACAGATCCCCTGAAATGCGAATCTCAGATATTTCCTGTGTGGGTAATATACTGGGATGTGGAAATACGCATCTTTCAGGTCGACTGATGTAAACCAGTCGTTCTGTCGCACGAGCCGCAGCAGAGATGTGTGAGTGAGCATTCTGAATTTGTATCTTTTTAGATATTTGTTTAGAGCCCTCAAAACCAGTATTGGCCGAATTCCGTTCCCTCCCCGTTTGGGAACGAGGAAATACTTGGAATAAAAGCCGCCCTGACTCTGCTCGGCGGGTATTATAGATATAGCCTTCTTTTCTAGAAGTGATAGAATCTCTCACTCTAGAATATGGGCTGACTCTCCTCGGGCCTGTGAATACAGAATGCCCGAGAAGCGAGGGGGGGTGACAGCGAATTGGAGTCTGTAGCCCCGTGTTACTGTCTTGAAAACCCAAGCAGACGTTGTGAGCATCTCTCACTGTTTGCTCCTTAGAGCCAGCGGAGATGTCACGTCTCATACCCTCTGAGTCTCTATTTGTTGTGTTATGGGGCCCTCTAGTGTGTGAACACAGTGGTACCCCATTTCAACAATCCCCACCGACACTGCGCATGCGCGTGACGGTGGTGTTTTTACAACCCCAGCCGGCACTGCGCCTGCACGTGACGGTGATGGCTTCACAGCCCCAGTCGCCACTGTGCCTGCACGTGACGGTGGTGGCTTCACAGCCCCAGTCGCCACTGCGCATGCGCGTGGTGGTGGTGCCTTCACAGACCCGTCCAATGTCCGCCTTTTGAGAGAGGCCGTAGCTGCTCTCAAAAGGGGAACAATAGGCGGACTGTTTATTGGTTTTATTGTTTTTTATTGTTTTTTCTTTCATTTTTTTGAGCTGCGCCCTCGGTCTGAGCCTGGATGCGTCAGCAGAAATGCTTTATAGAGAAGAACACAACAATAATGTGACAATCATGTGTTTTGTGCACTTGAGGATGGCGTTGAGGCATCTCTCGAGGCAGCGGAAACACATCTGGAGCTGGGAAACGCAGCTCTGTCACAGATGGGAGAAGAGGAGGCTGTCAGGTTGCCCGCTTCTTCCTTCCTGGCAGGAGGCTGAGGATCTGGGTCGGCTGCACCTGCACGGCTGCTGCCGGAACCGGAGATCTGCTCGGCCAGCTCGCCCTCGTCTCCTGCCTGGGCTGGGGACTCGGGGCAGGCTGTGGCCTCTGCTGCCTCGGTATGTCAAACCGGGCAGGGTGAGAGGCATCTTGGGCGAAGGACTGCCGTGAACCCGTTGCAGGTAGCGGCTGGACCCTTTGAGGGAGACAGAGGTGGAGGGCCTCGTCTTCCCTCCTTTTCGACGTGCGTCTCCGCTGCATTGAGGCTAGAGCGGAGCCGAAAATACCCTCGGGAATGATAGGCATGTCCAATACATCCTCCTTTTCCCGGTCTGGGAGGTTGGTCAGGTCGAGCCACCTGGCTCTCTCCTGCACCACCATTATGCCCATTATTTTGATGCTTCTGTTTGCTCCGCGGATGAGGCGCATCCCATAGTGAGACATCGAATGGAGTGTTACGAATGAGAACATACACAGATTAAAACATAGGACCACTAAGTGTAAACAAGGTAAATATAGCTAATGCTAGCTAGCTGTGCAATAAGCATTACTTACGGGCTAGTATGGCTAACGCTAGCGTTCGTGTATGCTAATGCTAGCGCGAATGCTAACACGAATGCTAACGCATTTCCTCATTGAGTTTAAACATCTCCAAATGTCATCACATAAACACAATACACTTTAGTTACTAATCCTTACATTTTACGTGTAAGGCTTACACTTACACTTACAGTCATTGCTTTCTGACGGACTTGACCCATTTACTCTTCAGGTTGCATAGGAAAATTAGAAGCAGTGTACTGCCATGCTATTCAGTTCACTTTCTCCTACTTCCTGTACCCGGTTTCCTGTCTACCCCAAAACATATTCTTAGATATAAATACCTAATTTTGAGTTATTTAGACACAATTAACACTTATAGTTTCATGTCTTGTTACATAAGAATAGATCATATTTGTTAAGTGTTATTATGGGAGAATTACTATTCGTGTGCTACTACTGCCTTATTAGGCCCATATTGAGCAGAGCATATTAAGACTCAAACTCATGTACAACAACTTCCTTACTTGCAACAAATAAGCACCAATTAGAGGGTTATTGAGGAAAAACTCTCAACTAATGGCTTATTACTAGGGCCGGGACTTTAACGCGTTAATTAAGATTAATTAATTACACAAAAATGAACGCGTTAAAAAAATGAACGCATTTTAATCGCACTTATTTTTGCACCGCTGAACGTTTCTCACTGGATGAGTTTCAGGCGTACCGATTATACTGGAGCACCAACTAACGTGCATGACTTCAGACAACAACAAACCACAGTGAACAATAGTCAAACATGAACGAAGAAGCTGATGAGACCGCGTTGGTTGGCCCTGTGGATGGGAAATTTTGTTTTAAAAAACGGACGGATGGAAGCGTCGATAAGAGCACGGTTGTGTGCAAATTATGCAAAAAGGAATTTGCATATCACCGCAGCACATCAAGCCTCAAGTATCACCTCAATGCAAAACATATAGCAGCTAGCGTGGAAGCTAGCGTGGAAGCTAGCATGGACGTTAGCCCGACTCCGAGTACAAGGACCCACACCCAACCCACACTCAACCAGATGACTGGTTTCAGGGCCAGGATAACTAAGTCCACGTCTGAAAAAATAACCAACTCCCTGGCTCACTGGATTGCACTCGACTGTAGACCACTTGGAGTGGTAGAAGATAAGGGGCTGCAAAAGGTACTACAGATTGCATCGTCTGACACAACATATGAGCTGCCATGCAGAAAGACGGTGACAAAAATAATCCAGCAGCTTTATTTATATGCGATTAAAAATGCGATTAATTTCGATTAATTAATTACAAAGCCTCTAATTAATTAGATACATTTTTTTAATCGAGTCCCGGCCCTACTTATTACTTATAGAATACGGTCATGTAGAATAAGGCATTAATACGTGTTTTATAATGACTAATAAAGAGCCAATATACTGCTAATATGCATGTTAATTAACAACTAGTTGATGGTTAATTTGTGTACCTTAATATAAAGTGTTACCCAAACTTATTTCTGACAAGATGAAAAAAAAAAAGAAACGTCTACTAACCTGTTCTTAAGTCAAGGAAAAAACTATTTAAATAGAAAAAATAATAATAAATAATAATAATAAATCAGCATAAAAAAAAGAAAACTATCGAATTGGCTCTTCATGGCTTCTATACTTTTCTGATTGGGTTTAGTCTATAACAGTTGTCTCTTGAATGTTATTAATCCTCAGAAATGCTTGTGTGAATTTGCTATTTATAACTCCTTTGGGTAGGACTACATTGTTAAGACAATAATCTAACCAAGAAGGACAGGATGGACTAACTGCAGTGTAATAATTTAAGCTATCATTTTGAGGTAGAATTTCCTAGAATTTCATTCCTTTCATAGGTCTTTAATGAGTGTTGTTTGTTTATGTTTCAAGCCAATTATCACATCATCAGGATAATTTACCAATTTATTATAAATATCTTTGCATGGTCTGATTAGTACTTGGTTTAAATTTACATAATCTCTCCAACAGCTACCACTCACCTCTCTGGAGAAGGCAGATAAATAACATGGCCATCTCCAGTACTCAGCTTGCATCTCAGGTTTTCCTCTGGTGGATATAACAGCCACTTTACCTTGACGTTGACGTCATCAAACACAGCAGCAACAGTACTCACTGACAGTGTGAGCCCTATAGACAGATAATGAGCGAAAATACATTAAAGTGCCTGTAGAAATAGATGTAGAACTGGAACGTGATTAGCCAATTAAACATGTATGATTGCTAAGAATACCTGAGACACTGTTAGGGAAAGCATTGGAGCAAGGTGGGCCCAAATGCAGGACACAGGCACTTAATGGAAAATACATTTCATGAATGCTTGATCCAGGCAAACCAAGGCAAGGCAAAACTGAACAGAACTTCCACATGTACGGCAGACAACAACATACAAGGATCCGAAAGGGAACGGCAGCCTGTAGGCAGGAGGAAGGGGATCTCAGGCGGACAACCTGAGGGCCCGATAGACGGGTGGAGTCTCTACGGCGGTTGGGAAGGAGGACAACCAAGAACATACACTGCCACTCCAACATCCAATCACAGGGCTTGAGGACTAATCACGGGGGTTTGTAAAGCAAGTCGGATGTTGTAGTCCCAAACGATAGCTGGGGATTCTGGGTAGTGTAGTGTCTTCAGAAACTCTGTAGTGTCTAAACTCCGAAAAAACTATTTGTTTCTCCGAATCGAAGGATAAAAACACAAAAGCATTGTACACAATTCAAACCAATCAATATTGTGTAATTAACAAAGATAAACAGATGTTTTTTAGTGGATGAGTAATGCAGATATCACTGTGTAATCATTTGAGAGTGAGGGGAATACATCCGGTTTTATTATGACAACTTCGAGACCGGACAAACTGTTTACACCCTGTGAGGGTTGACGCTAACTTTACATGGAAGCTGCCACATACCCAGCTAGACATTTTTGGTTCTAAAAACATTCTGAGAATATTACATTCATTGTTCTAGGAATGTTTTCAGCGGGAAGTTTGCTTTTGGTTCCCAGAACGTTCTTCTGAAAGGTAGGATAACGTTCTCTAAAAACATTCTTAAAATGTTTGGTGATAACATTGTTAGAAAATTATGTCCTCCTATTCTTAAAACGTTTTCAGCGGGAAGTTTTAGTTTGGGTCCCAGAATTTTCTTCTGAAAGGTAGGATAACGTTCTCTAAAAACATTCTTAAAATGTTTGATGATAACCTTCTTAAAATGTTTTTGATATCATTGGTAGAACATTATGCCCTACTATTCTCTTAGTTAACCTTAAACCTTATAGGAACATTATTTGAAAAAATAAACATCCTAAAAAGGTTCTTTGAACATCAGATTAAAACGTTTCTTTAAAACATTATTAGAACCAATAGGTAACGTTAGCCAAAGTTGTGAGAATGTTCCCCGCTAGCTGGGTATACACGTTATCCTGGCAAGACCTCAAATCATCTTCGTAATATCTATCAAACTATATATCCTACACATTGACTGGACGTGGATTCTCAGAGTACAATATACACTTCTCGCTAGAAATCGAATCAAATAGCATTTTAATGGCCAAACTATTCCACAATTTAGGATTTTCCACGACCACTAGAGCACCTCTAGTGGTCGTGTAAGAAACAACATACACTTTAAAACATGTCTCTGGATCGTAATAAGGGCTTGAGCAATCGGCCTATAAAGTCGTTTTTTGTAGGAGGACAGGCTGCCTGATTAAGTTCTGGCTCTTCTTGTTTCCACCGCAGCGGAGCCGGCTCTAAGCACCGAAAACCGGTTCTTAGCTGGCCCCAAGTAGCACAAGTAGAATCATAATGAAATATACGCTGGTAAAATATGCCTGTATAAAACGGCTTATGCCACAATAGGATGGCAACAAGTAGTCCAGATAGTCAGATTGGCTTCGGTTGCTATGCTAACATCACCCATTTTATACCAGACAAACTTTCATAACACCGTTGTGATGCCAAGCAGCGTCAATTCAAACTGAAACACATTCACTTTGGGGATGGGGGATATTTATCAGCTGCTTGTGTGACAGTCAGACATTGAATACTTTCCAGCGACCGCTGCCATGAGCAGGGCCGCCGGCAAGACAGGCAACTGCTTGGGGCCCCGGACCAGAAGGGGGCCCCCAAAGAAGGTAAACATGTCGGGAAAACCCCCTCAAGGCTGCCCCATGCATAGCGTGCCATAAAATGCTGCTTCTTATCTAACATTTCGTTGCCTTTCTCTGCTCCGGGGGGGGGGGGAGGAGCTGTGCGACTCTAGAATCTGATAAAACTGGCCGTGAGTTAAAAGTACACTAAACTCCGGTGGATGAGCAGCTTTTTATGCTGCTGTAATGCAAACATTTCCCAAATTGGGATCAATAAAGTACTTCTTATCTTATCTTATCCTAGCACTGCAGCAGTCGGTAAATGCTGCTAAACCACATTCATAAACAATGAACCACGGCACTCTTAATCTGGCTTTGTATGATTAAAAGCAACAATATCACCGACCCGACGCAGTCTCTTAGCGGTGGAAGCTCAAGTGGTGTTACAGAGAAGAACCAGTTAAGCACCAGAAAAGCACAAGAACGGATCTTGAACTGGAACTGGTTTGGTGGAAATGGGGCATTAGTAAAAACAGAGTTCTGCTCAACTGGGAGAGGTGTCGGCTAAAGCACAGACTGGACATTAGGGGCAGACACAGGAGTCGGTCAGAAAATGACCCGTGAAGCAGGTGTTGGATAGCGCGATGACGAGACCTGGGTAGCAGGAGCTGGGGCTTTGGCTGGTAGACTGGCTTCTGGGACTTGAGGTGTTGCATGAACATGAACTGGGACTGGGTCCAGACAGGAGGCCTGCAGACTTAAAACCCCAAGTACTACTCTGTGACTGGCAGGCTGATGGCTAGCATGCTGGCAATTGAAGTATTAATACAATTCTTTATCCATCCTGATTAGGACATTATTAGCCAGGGCCTTGCTTTGGCTTCAAGGCCTGCCAACTTTAGAGCTGCCCCTCTGTACTCTGTCCTGTGAACTTTTTTCTACTCGCCTTACCAGCAAACAAGGCAGAGGGCAAATTATAAAGTTCTTCCTCAAACATACCCTCTGATGGGTCCATGATCTGGTGGGATTCCACTCACAGGAAGCATTGGAGCAAGGTGGTCCTAGCTAACCAGTTTATAAAGCAAGTCAAGACAAGGCAAGCGACAATCTGACAAAGACTAATAGAAGGACAGGACTTAACTACAAGTATAACTAATCACATAGACAAGACACAGCTGGAGAGAGTAGGCAAAAACACTAGGGGAGCAGAGTGATTTCACAGTGGTGGAAAGAATCAGGGCGGGGCAGACAATCACAACAGGCAGAAAACTGAGAGACAGGAAGTACAATTAAAACTAACACAGGGCGAGAAAACTTTTCGGAATAAAACAGGAAAAGGATAAACTAAAACTAGGATTATGACAGACCTACCATATTTGCAGTGGTAATCCACGGACAGGTAGCTCCCCAGCTGAGGACAGGGTTCACCAAAGAGGTCCACAACATTAGCAGTTAGATGGCAGACCTTACGGTTGTTGCAGCGAGCTGTGGGACATACAAAGAACCTTATCACCTTCCATAATATATGGCAATGATGATGACATTATGAAAAGCTTTACAAATTCCTACTTAATATTTAACAGTTTTATTAAAAAATGATTGCTAACAAAATGTGATACGAACAGTGCTGTCAGGTAACCATTGAATCAGAATCAGAATCTTTTTTATTATAAAGTAGGTTTTCATATTATTTGCTCTGTGTTATTGGTGATCAACATACAGATAGTAAGAAAATATGTCTGAATCAAAGTGCAAGAGCTTTGCAGTTGATAATGTGCAAAATGAATGTGCAAAGATTCACAGTACATAGTATAAAATAAGAAAATGCAATGTAATATGATATATTCCAGTGGGGCTCACTGGACTTTTTGTTAAAGTCTGTTCTGGATGAGAATATAAAAAAAATGTTGTGAAGGGAAGAACTGGTCATGATTAAGCTTTACTTCCAGTCGGCAAAAAAGTGTTTCAAAAAGATTGTGACCAGATCCGTTGTTGTCATGGAAATGTAATCTTTATGAAATGTTATCTTTATAAAATGTAATCCTATAGCTTTTCAGGAATCAATGAACAATCCTTTGAAAAACAGACTGACAGGTTTAAGATGAAAGGCATTGATAGCACTGAAGGTTGTGAGGATCTGGGTGGGAATGCAGATAAACAAGTTGATGTGGAGTCATCAGGGCCCAAGAGTTCAAAACGTTTAATCTCCATCAGATCCGATCAGATTTTGAAATCCCATTTTTTGTGATCCAGGACCAGACAAGTCGGACACATTTTGTCCCTGGAGTTCAAAGCAATTCAGGATAGGATCAGCCTGATCCAGATTACGATTTTTCAAGATGACTAGATCCTGAATATCAGTGCTTTAATCCTACCGAGCGCCATCTAGTGGACATGAAAAATAATACAAGGAAGACAAGAGCCCACATTGCGGAGACATCTATAGTCCGCACTTACTTTTGAAAGGTGATGACAGAGGATGGACTTTTTTTTTGTTGAAGATATTTTTTCTTTAATCGAAATTACATTTGTGATTGACAATCTTTGTTGTGATACTTTTATGAGCATAAACATTTATGTCATCAACATTTGGTTGAAAACAAACTAGGCCACCACAAACGTGAGCAAAAATGGAAAAATAAAATTGATTTGCCATGAAGGCTAAACATGGTGTATTATTTCAGTCAACAAACTTTGCCATCTTATTTATATTGAAACATATTTTTAAATAAATTGTATAGTACATTTTGCTCTGGTAATCCACTGGAAATCCACCCCTCTGGTGGGATCAGGATAATCCTGTTTTTTGGGGTCAAAAACAGGATTAGGATCACTTTGATATCCGATCAGATCAGGAAATCAAATCCAAGCTTTAATCTGGATCAAATCTTCAAAACGGGTAGTTCAAACCGACAACACAGGATTGGGATCAGTTTGATCCCAAAAAACTGGATTATCTTAATCCCACCAGAGGGGTGGATTTCCAGTGGATTACCAGAGCAAAATTTACTAATTTATTTGAAAATATGTTTCAATATAAATAAATTGGCAAAGTTTGTTAACTGAAATAATACACAATGATTAGCCTTCATGGCAAATCAATTTTATTTTTCGGTCACGTTTGTGGTGGCCTACCAACCAACCAAATGTTGATGACATAAATGTTTATGCTCATACAAATATCACATCAAAGATTGTCAAGCACAAATGTAATTTAGATTAAAGAAAAAATATCTTCAACAAAAAAACAGTCCATCATCTGTCATCACCTTTCAAAAGTATTTGCGGACAATAGATGTCTCTGAAATGTGGTCTCTTGTCTTCCTTGTATTCTTTTTCATATCCACTAGATGGAGATCGGTAGGATTAAAGCACTGATATTCAGGATCTAGTAATCTGGAAAAGTCTGAATCTGGATCAGGGTGATCCTATCCTGAATTGCTTTGAAATACTGGGACAACATTTGGCCGACTTGTCTGATCCTGGATCACAAAAAATGGGATTTCAAAATCTGATCGGATCTGATTGAGATTAAAAGTTTTTGAACTACTGGGCCCAGGGTCACCATTTGTGTAAATCACCTTCTGAATGTAGGTGTGGGAGTTCTTGTTCACACAAAAATAACAGGTAGGCTGTAAATAACTGATTATAGTGTGCTAACTTCTTTGATGGACACCATGCAAGCACAATTTAAAGATCTGAAATAGTATTTATTATACACATATACCTAGTACATACTGGTAAAGGCTCCAGTGCTCCTGAACAAGATGAGCGAGTTTGGAAAATCAATGAATAGAAATTCTGCTTTTGCCATCAATTAAATGCATGAGTGAATGTTTACTCTAAAATGGATGGGTATCATCTATGTAACTCTATGGCCATTAAGCTTTTATTGTGTGTTTTTTCTTACATAAAAGTCCTGATGGGCAAACGTTCTTGGCAAATAATGGTTTGTATTGAGACAATATGTGCTTTATTATAATACTGCCATCAAAAGTGTATTGAGTGTCATACAGTTTCCATCCATGCAGAACCCTTTCATGAGGCATGCATGTTTGTTTTCCTATTCAGATTTTTTTCCTATTGAGTTCAACAGACACATGACAGGAACTATTATGAAGCCGAGAGTGGTTATTGTGGTGATCCTTTTACAGCTTTTGATTTGGTAATTGTATAGCACATAATAGTATAAAATCAATTATCGTCACAAAACTAAATTAAATGGAAGAAATTCATGAATTTATTTTATAGAATAAAACGATTTGACCATGTTTTACCTTTTATTGATTCTACAACATCCACCCAGCCGCATTGATGTTTTGTTGATGTTGATGGCGGGGATCGACAGTAATGAACGTTCCCACGACCGTAGAAGCTGCTATCTATGATTAAGGCTTGACCTGAACCACACTGCAGAGTGGTGTTACGACCCCCACACACAATGGATCTCCCAGAGTCTAGAAGGAATACAAAAGCAAAGTGGTAATTAATCATAGAGTTATTCAGCATGTGTGAGTCAGAATACATACCGAACTCGCAGATAAAAGGCAGTTTTTTGTTGCAGTCTCCTGTGGCCTGCCATTGGAAGCCGGAATCTCTTAGAATGTGTCCACAACTGGCTCCTGGCTCTGGGTTGCTTGCCCAGTTTGAATAGCTGATATGTGAGCCATCCAGCCAAGAGAGAGCACCTGCAGATGAAACAATAACTGTAAAGGAGAAGTTCCTGTAAATATTACCAACAGTTCTGCTAACGTTCTTTGAAGGTTATGCAAGGACAAAAAAATTACATTTAATGTTGGTTCCATGTTTCGCTTGATAAAAAAACCCCACAAAAGTGCTTTGCTGCTTTTGTTGGGCCGGTCCCAGCCCTTCAAGTTTAAATTATCTTAACTTTTTGGAAAAGTGCTGGTGACGACACTAGAAATTGCGCACAGGCTCACAGTATATAAGGTGGCTACGCCTCCTGACTGTCATCCTTTTCTCTTCAGCGAGAGAGACAACACCTGACCAGAAAAGCATTCGAAAAAAACAAGTAAAAAGTATCTTACCTCCAGGCAAGCAAATGGAGTCGCCCCTGCCGGAAACCTGTGCCTGTCCCTCATGCCCGGCTTAATAGCGGGCGCCGATCCCCACCAGCTCTGTTTCGAGTGCCTGAGACCAGACCATGCCGAAGCCGAGCTCGAGGTGGTGGACGTGGGAGACCAGGATATGGCCCGAGGCAACGCCACCACCGTTCGCCATCCCAGCCGTGCGGGTTATGGCTCCGTTTGCTGAGGAGGAAGAAGATGACTTCGTCCCCCCACCACTGCCGCCGAGGCCGGCCGCCTCCGCCAGGGGTTTTACGGTCCGGTGTTCCGGTTTAACTATTTTTTTAGATGAACTGGTTTATGGGCAGATGTGTCGGGGGCGTGGCCTTCGACTGAAATACACATTTTGTTCGCTTCTTCTGTCGTTTACATACATCTTTTGTTATATTTGGCTCGGTAGGAAGACTTTGATGCACATTCAGTACCAGTGTGTGAGGTTGTGGTTACGATGGTGATATCCGGGGATGTCTGTTAAAAACATTGCAAGCTCGAATAAATCATTTAAACAGCTATTGTTGCCAGATTTATTACTGAATATCGTTCTTAATGTGATACCAAGTCCATCTGAGACCTGTGTGCAGGGATATTTAGACTTTAAAATGGGGGATGTGATGCCCATGCTGTTAAGTATTTTATTTTGGTGAGTCTGTCGTAAGACAGAAAAGACAGCCAGTATAGAATATAAACCTTTTTTTAATTGCATTCTGTTTCTAGCGCAACAGCTTTGGTCCAGGTTTACATCCTATCAGCTACTGCATTAGCAGACAGAGCAACAGAAAATGGGGGCCTATTTAGAAAGTTAGCGTTTAAAAATGTCTATATTGTGAGGCTAAATATTATATTGTATAGCATAATGTTGCATGGCAATTATATATATAACGAAACACATGGCCTGATTTGCATATTGGAACTTTATGTGTGCACTAGAACACATTTATATGTCAAATTAACACTTATCACAACATAATGTGGGCTTGCAGGCTGATAAACTAGGATATCTGATCTCGATGGGTCTTAATGAGGCTTAGACCTCAGTCAGTATACTATTTCTAAGCAAATGCCTAATATAATATATATATATATATATATATATATTATGTAATACATGGCTTAAAGTGTAAAACAATTCTGGAACTTTTTAACAATGTTAATCTAACAAATTCACCTGTGGTGGTCTAATATCTTGTGTTAATCCGTGGTGCACTCATAATGAGCAGGGCTTGAGTGATGTTTGCTGTTGGGACTCGGGTTTGAGTCCAGTATGAACTTTTTTGTTATTTTCATGTCGATGGACACTGAGTATTATGTTAGAATAGAGGATTCCTAATATTGTTTGCCGAGACCAACATTAATGACCAAGCAGCATTTTAAAGTCTAAATATCCCTGCACATGCAGCAATGACATTTATGCTGCTATCTTTGCAAAACGAGTTAACAGTCACATCTTATCTGGATGAGTGCCGCAGAATACCGTTTTTATAAGGGATACATGTGTGTGTAGTCTTTCATATCAAACATGATCGCTGGTAGATAGTCACAGAAGTCGTAACACAGTTTAACCTGGGCGGATCACAGTTTACCCTGGGCGGATCCCAGTTCCCTGGGCGGATCGCTGTTTACCTGAGCAGATCACAGCTTACCACAGCTGAAGACTTCTCCACGCTGCTTTCAAACTGTGAGTTAACAACGTACGCTTCACTTGGAGGCTGTCTGAAGGTGTACACAGGTCTCAGATGGACTTGGTATCACATTAAGAACGATATTCAGTAATAAATCTGGCAACAATAGCTGGTTTAAATGATTTATTCGAGCTCGCAATGTTTTGAACAGACATCCCCAGTCACCTCGTTTGTCTTTTTGTAGTCCTCGCTGTATGCGTCCGGATATCACCATCGTAACTGTTGTGGAAATAATTTCAAAGGCCCATAACTTTGACCCAGTTTATCAGTTCATACTGTCCTGACTGAGCACACGCACCTGTAACCTTGGCTGCTGTGCTCTCAGTGTTTTGTCTCCCTGTTCCTGCCTGTTGGCGTCAGCTGATAGAGTTGTTATGATTCTATCTTGTTATGCACAATGTTGATTATTCTCTCTGAACTAGCTAAATACATGGGTCTGGGGTAGAGTTATTCAGAATTGACGTGGCATGTTGTGGCAGCCGCTGCTGGCCGGGTGATGTCCCAGGCCACAGTGGGCCGCCAGAGAGTACCACAGCTTATTAGCTACGGCTCCACAGCTGCTTGCATGTCCCCTAACACCGTTTTAGGGGGAATGGAAGCTCAGCTTTGTACTGGCAGAATGGATGGACAGGACACTGAGACTGGGTTACTTGCTCCAGTTCTGCAGCGTCCCTCCTCCATTCAGGGGTATAAGAGAGGCAAATCTATCATCCCAGGAGGAGATAGGTTTCCTTTCAACAGAGATTCAGGCCCTGTTGCAAAAAACAGGCTGTGTCTGTCGTGCACTCTCAGGACAGAGAAAAGGGGCTTCACTCCATGTACTTCCTGGTTTCCAAGAAGACAGGAGAATGCAGACCCATTCTGGATCTTCGGATCCTGAATCAGCACATTGCCTGCAAAAAGTTCCATTATGTTAACCATAAAACAATTACTGGAACTGGTGCAGCCGGGTGATTGGTTCACAACCATTGACCTGAAGGACGCTTACTTTCATGTCAAAATTGCTCCAAAGCACAGAACATATTTGCGTTTTGCCTTCCAGGGGGTAGCCTACGAGTACCGCCCCCATCAAGGGAGAGGTGTACGCCCCCATCGAGAAAGAGGGCAGGGTACGTGCCACTCTGTCAGAGAACAGACAGATGTCCCTGCTTCAGGCAGTTTTCAGACTGTGACGGGGGGCGACGGTGACAGCCCTGACCATCATGCAGACCTTGGATCTCATGGCGGCTGCTCACCACGTGTGTCGCCTACAGATGTGGTTTGCCAGCCTTCGTTTGGATCCCAAGAGGCACAAACGATGTCTGGTGACTGAAGGGGGGCTTCAGTGGAGGGCAACCCCCGATACTGGGGGACCCCAAAGCATTTGCTGAAGGGGAGGGGCTTGCCTAGAAACAGCTATAGGTGGTGGCTGGCCTCTGACAGAGACCCGACATCAACCTTCTCGAGCTACAGGCAGTATTACTGGTCCTACAGCACTTCAAACCCTTACTACAGGGAAAATATGTGCTGGTGAGGAGCGACAACCGCACCACAGTGGCTTACATCAACAGGCAGGACAGAGTCAGCTCCACCACCTTGTTGAGCGCAGCGGAGAACCTGTGGTTGTGGGCCTCAAATAATGTTTTTATCTCTAAAGGCCCCCACATTCCGGGACTGGAGAACAGGGGGGCCGGCCTCATGTCAAGAGGCGGGCCCCTGCCGGACGAATGGTGGTTCTCCCTGGCTTCGCGGGACAATCCACCCTTGGGGGTGGACACGTTTACACACGAGCCATGGCCAAGATAGCTGCTCTACACCTTTCCACCGCAGGTGCAATAGGGGCGCTCTGGCCACTCTGGACCAACCTCTCCAGACATGCGGAGAAGGGGTGGACTGTCTGACAATGTTATACAGACTATCCAGGCAGCAAGAGTGGGACCCACCACAGCCTGTTACAGGACGAAGTGGTTGGGATTCCAACGTTGGTGCGAGGAAGGGAGTCTAGAGCCTCTGTCCGGTACATTGGGCTCTATTCTATCCTATTTACATGCTCTATGCCTTTCTACCGCTGCGTCTCATGCCCCACTCCTGGAGGGGGTGAGACGAGAACAGTTGTCGGTCATTCTGGTAGCCCCAGGTCGCCGCTCGGCACCGTGGTACACAGAGGTGACACAGGTGATGGTGGGCCAGCCCTGGACAGTTCCTCAGTTCCGGGGGCGCTGTCTCAGGAAGCGGGTGCATTAGGGGCGTTACCCACCTCTCCAGGCTTGGCTCCTGAGAGGGACAGGCTGAGAAGGGGTGGACTGTCGGACAAAGTTATACAGACTGTCCAGGCAGCAAGGGCGGGATCCACCACAGCCTGTTACAGGAAGAAGTGGTTGGGATTCCTACAGTTACTGGAACTGCTACAGCCGGGACGCTTACTTTCATGTCGAAATTGCTAGAAAGCCAAAACACAGGAAGTATTTGCATTTTGCCTGCCAGGGGATAGCCTACGGGTACAACAGACTACCGTTCGGCTACTCCCTGTCCCCACCATGGATGTATAATAAGAACTGGATACAGCGTGGGAGGCGGGGCCTCATTCATTCCTATGAGAGCTGCTCATTGGCGCATGAAGATAAAATGGCCCAACTTTTGAGAGAGCGAAACGTCACAGATTACACATCATGCCTGAGAAGAAGTACCCGTATGTGCGCTCATAGAGCATGCACAACTTTAACCACGCCCCCCAAAATGCTCGTTTACATTAAGCACGTCAATTTGTACACGTAACAGCACCGTGCGTTCATAACAGCATGGTAATGGATTGTTATATGATGGATTTTTATATTAACGAGGCTGCAGTTAGCAGCTAGCAGCTAGCTAGTAATTATGCTAATTTACACATAAATCATGATGTACTTTTATATTACGCTGATGTAACAGGATCTAGTGATATCCAAGCAACAGAGCTTAATTTAGCATGATACTTGTGTGGGTTGTACATGAAACCACTTGGTAATATATACAAATATATATATATATGTATGTATATATATATATGTGTATATATATATATATGTATATATACATATATACATACACGACAGGGCGTTTATCCATCGGGGCTCCACCCACTGTACCCATAGAGTCCAGTAGAGGGCGGAGCCTGTGTGAGATAGAACGGTGGGTAACGTATTGTAACCCTAGTTCTATACGCACAGGCGGAACCCTCTACCTAGGGGCCCTGTCTTTCCTATGCCGCTCGCTGAAGAAGGTGTAGGATGACAGTCAGGAGGCGTAGCAGCCTTATATACTGTGAGCCTGCGCGCATTCAGGTAGGCTCGCCCTGATTGGCCGGCTATGTTTATACAACTTCAGTGTGTGAACGCTTGCATATCATTGATGAGAGTAATACCCATAGAGTCCAGTAGAGGGCTCCGCCTGTGCTTATAGAACTAGGGTTACAATGCGTAACCCACCGTTTTACCTTTACAGTTTGAGATTGGGAGAATATTCTACATGTTGTATGATTAATGGGACACTCTGCACTAAACAACCACCTCTTTAGTAAGTAAAGACTAAAAGAAACCTTGGAAGGTAACAAGCCTTTTCTTTTGAACCTTGACATATATATATATATCTTTTTTTGTATTTCTCGAAATAATATCTGAATGTGTGAAGTCGTTTCTCAATACCCTGAGGGTAAAGAAAATACTTTGCACCAGTCAAAAGGCTGTATTCATGGAACATAAAAGCCAGAAAATCCAGGAATGGAATACATTTGACACAATTGCACCTATTTACCACAGATTGCAAGATTATTGATCATCAACTCAATCACTACAGTTGAACTGTTCTCTTCTGCACAAAGAAACAGCATTTGGTGAATTAAATCAAATATGTGAGGGAAAACCCTTAACAATGAGCAATCATATGCTCATTTAATTGACTTTGAAATAAATTGTATAGTAGCTTTATTCCTCCGTGTAAGGTGAATAGAAAGCAACATGACATCTGAATGAGAGCAGACTATCACAGTTTATTATTTAGCATTTGCCTTTATTCCAAATCTTGTTCTTCTTACCTTCAACAGTTGGAGAATATTGCTGGTTTGTAGAGGGCGAGGGTGCCATTCCAACCCACACATCCTTCTTGGGGTTCAAAAGTCTTTGAAGAAAGTATTGGGTTTCTTGATCTGGGATTAATCCAAGGTGTCCACCACGCTGCTCACACCAAGCCTGCGCACTGAAAAATGTATGCTGGAGATCCACAAATTCATAGCAAGAGCCTCCAAAGGCCCTCTGGTATTCCGGACAGGAAACAGTAAACTTTGTCTTATCATTAGAGCCAGAGATGCAGCTGAGTGTTGTCAGGAACAATAGGTGCACTATAGTCCAACACATTCTTTATGTTGTGTCTGCAAAAAAACATCACTTTTTTGATCCTCTTAGTGCTTTTTACGGCAGAGGGAAAAGTTACACTGTTTCAGGTTTTCATCTAATGTTCTTATATACGCTCAGACCTGGCCTTATCCTCCCTTTAAATGGGTCTGACATGAGCCTTGTCACCACTTTGTTCTGGGTTCACTGGAACATTGTTTACCCAAGCCATCTCTCTTTTGAAAACCAATGGATGCATTACCTATGTACACAGAGCTGAAACAAAGGAAACGTTAGTGAATAGCTTCAACCAGATGGAATGGTTGCTTGAGGTTATGGGTTTATCAGAAATTCATAGAGCAAAGGATTAATGGATTTATATTGTCAAAATAGATATCTCATGACAAATTGGGAATGGTTTTGTTGTGACAAGTGCTGGTTTATACGTGGAGTCAAAATGATCCTGAAAATGGTAAATTATGTCGACAAAGAAAAAGGCAGACAAACTATCGCTGCCCTTGTCAGATTTAATATCACCCATTATTCTGGTATTAAATTGCATGCTGTTTAACCACCAAGTGTATTTCAAAAGATAAAATACACTAAATCCTCGTAAATATTCTCATTAAAATGAAAAATAAATTCCATATTAGGTTTAAAACTGTCTTCAATAAAGTAATTATTTCACATAGCTACATGTATGTTAAAGGGGTTGTTTATACTGAAACCTTTATACCTTGACATAATCACATGCAAAGTAAACATTGGCTAAATATAAAGTATAGTTTAGAATACTTATGGCACTGTCAGGGACCAAGCAGTAAGGCAACAGGACACAGGAGTGGTTTAAATAAACTAGGGTTTTTATTTACCCAAAAGTCCACAAAAAACATCATATAATAACTAGGCCTATAAAAGAGGTCAACAGAAAATACCTCAAAGAAACATAACAGGTGTTAACTCAACAAAACTGACCTGCTACAATGAAAAACCAAGGAACCTATATAGTGGCTTGGCCAAACCAAGTTGAACCCAAGGGATAATTAATAGTCACATCATACACAAAGGACACTGACAAAACCCAAATCCCCCCTCCGACATGGAAGCAGGTGGTTTGTCCCAATCTGTCCCAATTGGCTCCTTGCAGTATGTATGAGTCCTCAGTGCTCAGCCACGCCCTTTGCTGAACCAGGAAGTAAACTCCCCCAATGGACATGGTAACTCAAGAGACAAAGAAAGTAATTAATACA
>CALSBZ010000040.1:379384-394604 GCA_943591055.1 Gobionotothen gibberifrons | reverse complement strand
ACAGTTTATTGGGTTATGGTTAGGGTTAGGATTAAATAAATGGCAAATATATGTAGAAAATAAACGCATTTAAGATACGTTCACAACAAACGTAACGTGGGAGAAAATTGTAGAAAAAAACGTATTTGACATACGTTCATAACAAACGTAACGTGGGCGTATCATATGCACGCAAAAACGGACTTCTGCGTATCTATTGCACGACTTTTCAAAGTCGTGTCATTTGTACGCAGACTGGTGAGATCGGGCTGATTAGTTGACGATCAACAGATAGTCAACTAAACTCTAAAGTTGCTTATCTGTTGATCATCAACGAATGCTTAATGTAATAGTCAACTGAACTTTAGTTGCTTATCTGTTGATCATCAACTAATGCTTAGTTACTTGTCGGTTTGAACGGGGCTGTTGAATGTCAACTGACACATGTCAACTGATGCACTGTTGACATGCTACTAAATGTCAACTGATGACTTATAGAGTGTTAACTATGGACTATCAAAATAAAGTGTTACCCTCTTGTGTTTTTACAGTAGTAAGACCGTCTAAGTATAATTCAGTCAAAAATAACAGTGCAAGTGTTTTTCAGAAAGCCTTATGATGGCCGTAGTATCCCTGTGGCCAAGGTGTGCAAGCCAAAAGTGACATAATCAGGTTATTTGCGTAACGAAGGCTCTGCAATGTGTAGAAGCCACAAATAACCTACTGATATAAGCGTATAGCTCAAATTAAAAAGTATAATAATGGATTTATTTTCAATATTAACAATGTTAAATTGAACTTGTTACCAACATATTCAACCATATTTTGTTTAATTATAAGATTGCAGTTGTTTAAATACTTTAATACTCCACTGCTTTCTCTACAGGAATTGTATAAAGGGTATCCTCGAAAGGACTTGGAATTAATTCGTCCTCGGCATTAAGGGGATCACGTTAAGATTCATTGACTTCTTCACTGAATCATTAGTTTGTATGCCCTTTCGCGATTCGGAGGATACTTAAACAAACGACTTGTTAAACATACAAGCTACATGCTCGTAACTCGCAAAACATCTTGCAGGGCTGCCCAACAGCGCATTGTTTGTTTGTATAAACCAGGCTCAAAGAAAAACATGTCACACAGTGGCGTAGCTCCCATGTGGGTTTTAAGAAAACAATGTTGCTCAATGCAGAGGCATTAATACAAAGACAATACTGGTCATATGGATAAGATATTGTCAATTTAGTTCTTTTCATGGATTATTTACTGCCAATCAAATACACAATTTTCTCACACTTCTGATTTGATATCATACAATTATTTTATCAAAAATGCATGTTCCTATATTTGCTAAGGCTGGTGTCACACTGTCCCGAAATTGACACCAGATGGACACACGAATATGGAATTGTGAATTTCGCACGAAGATGGCCCCGAACTTGGTCAACAGCCAAGCAACAGCCGAAGAAAGTATGATGCCTACAGAAGGCCACACGATGGCACCCGAACCACACACGAAGGCAACACGAAGATGTGAATTTGTATAGTAGTTTATACCCGCAGGACACACGAAGGCCACACGATGGCTACACAACATCGTATTGAGAGTACAATGCATTCGAACTAGATTGCGAAGGCGTCACGTGACCTCCCGATGGTATAAAACCTTCCGCCGCACGTGGGAAATTAAATTGCTGATCGGAGATTATTGGGAGCAGAACACACAGTAAATTCAACTTTAATTAAACTTGAACATGCCACCCAAGGCAGGGAGAGGCAGATGGAAGAAGCTGGCTGGTAAATACAGAACTCAGAAGAGGAAAGCAGAGGAAACTGAGGATTTAGAGGTCCAATAAGACAGCACTGAGTCTCCAACCAGAGAGAGAAAGGGGAGGAAATGCAAGAAAGATTGAAGCTTTACACACGCCTCTGCTCTGTAGAGTTGCTCAGGACTGACTGAGGAAGATGCTCTGAGGCTGGCCTTTTATATGTCCACGTTACCATGACACATGGGAAACGCTTGAGCTACTCAAATTTGGCTGTCTTCGCCGACACCGTGGTCCCATCTCGATGTCATCGTACTATAATACGATGGCTACACAACGGCATTGCGAGGGCTTCACGTAGTCGTGTTGCCTTCCTAAGACAATCGGGCAGCTTCTTCTTTCCTTCGTATTGTCGAAAAATGGCCGATGGTACCGATGATCACACGAAGTAAAGACGAAGATGACACGATTTGACAAGATGCCCTCACGATGGCCTTACGAAGGGCAAAATGGACACACAAATTCAATACGAAAATGAACCTTCGCAAGGTCTTTCGGCAATTTGTTGGCATGTCAAATATTTTGCCACCGCTCACGAAGTTGCTGCCGGAGCCTAAGAAACTCCACCGGCGGTCATACGATGGCTTAAGATGCCGTCACGAATGGCCCGATGTTGTTACGATCAGAGCTGAATTTGAACATTTCCTTTATCGTGTGTCCATCTGGTGTCAATTTCGGGACAGTGTGACGCGGGCTTTACTGAATATTCTACTAGTAATACTTGTAAAGTATGGCTGGTTGCTTACACAGATCTTTTCAGATGCTAGCCTCTTGAAAATACAAGGGATCATTTCTCAAATTAACACTTCTATCTCTATTTCAGCCCCTCCCCCGCCTCCTTTAAAGGACTGCAAAGCAGAAATGCAGTTATTCCAATTTCAAATTGAGTCTGAAAAAGAGAAAGGAAAACTGAAAGATGAGATGATTAAGGATCTGCGTGCGGGTAAGCTCCGACTGCAACTGGCACACGAGAAAGCCCCGCCTCTAATGGAAAAGAAGGAGGAGATGGTGGAGAAAGTTCAACCATTTAAACCTGGTAAATGTACTCTTTATTGAAAGTAGAATGGCAACTGTATTCCCACAATGCCTTATTTTAACATGCATACATTCTAACGTAAAATGCATGAATAATGTTAAGAACAAAAACCTTGTTTAGCATTGACAAAAAACAATATGCATTAAGGATAATGTTTTTCTCTTATTTCATCTTTCTCATTATAATGAGGCCACATCTCAGGCCATTATAATTATTATAATGTATTATTCATATACATTTTCTCTTTGTGCTTTTATTTAAGGAATTATGTATGTTATGTATGCTGAGATATACACAGATATCTTGCTACATGATTGTATTAAGGTTATTTTAAACTAGTCTGCACAAATGTGCAGGTGTATGTTGTATGTATGTTAAATCTGAATGTTTTTAAAAAAGGACAATAAAAAGAGTATTCAAAACAAAAATAAATATGTGAAGGAACGGAAAGTTCCTACCCGCAAGAATACTCAAGAATGTGAACGAGCATCGTAGCCTCTAACAAAGTGGAAGAATTTGCTCACCGTTTCACAATATAGCTTCAGGGGGATTGAGCACAATGGAGAGGAACCCAATCTCCACATACACTACAAGGCTCAGTCTTTAGCAATCATCCAATAAGAACTTGTTAAACCACTCCTGTGCGCAGTTGGTGGAAATTTGATGGTTGTCTTATTTACCTTTGCCTTGAATTTAATGAAGACATTCTATAATGACATCAACAATTGGAATGATAGAAATTAAGGAATAAACACATTTTAATCAATAGAGCATCTCTGAAGAAACAAATATGCTGTTTTTTGTGTGTTTTTGTAGACAAGAAAATTGAAGAGGACACAAACTGCCCTCTACCACCTATGGATAACCACCCAGAATGTATGGGGAAATTGAAGGTCTCTCGGAAAAATATTTTTCATACAAACTCCTAACAATATATTATCACTTAAAACAAGTCATTTTCTCCACACATATTGAAGTGATGCAAAAAGGCATAGGCTACATGGAAGATATACAACATTGCTAATTGTTGTGTTTGACTTAAAGCATGTTGTGTTGATTGTGTTTTTAGTGGCTGAGTCAGATGTGGGAGAGTCAACCTTGCTACGCGAGTTACGGGGTCAACGGATCTGTGTGCTCCCTCGTTATCTACCTCAGTGAGGTACCAAAGTAGTTTAAAGCTCTTATATCGCACAGTAACACCGAGTAACACTACATTTTGTAACTGCAAAAAGAAGAAAAAGTGTATGGTTGGTGCTGACATAACCTCTTTCGGTTTGTGCTGCGTTTAGGTAGAGAAGTGGTGTCCTGTACTTCCATGCCGAGTACCTCTATCTAAAAAAGCAGAGGTAAAAGTGTGTGTGTGTGTGTGTGTGTGTGTGTGTGTGTGTGTGTGTGTGTGTGTGTGTGTGTGTGTGTGTGTGTGTGTGTGTGTGTGTGTGTGTGTGTGTGCGTCTATATGTGTGTTTTTCTGTGACAGCAAGATTAAATACTCTCGAAATTACTGTAAGATCATTTCTCTAAACTATTTCTAGGACACTTGATTGTCCGAAAAGAGTATTGTTTAGTCTCAAGTATTCTAATAGTGTGAAAATCAAACAGCTTTTATAATTTAATATACATGTTGTTGTTCTCGATGGTAAACACCTCAAAGACACTGGATATTTGCTTAAAAGGTTGTGTTACTAAATGTCATTAATTGATGGAAAACAAGCCATGGATGTTAGTTTTGCATCTGTCGTTTAGTGTCTGTGTGTAACATTCCGTAATGTAGATATGACATGTTGGGTATATTTCCACTTACACTTTCAACTAGATAAGGGAGATCTTTCAGCCAAGTTAGAAACCATATTTGGACATGCACAATGGGGTCACTTGATGTTGCCTTTTCTTTACATTTTTAAAAATCTTTGCTATGTGAAAGACCAAAACAATTTACTTGATGGCTAAATTGGCCCCAGAGAAGAAAGGAAAACAACACAAGAGACGGAAAGACGTTAAAGACAGAGCGAAGTCAGAGAAATCAACAGAAGAAGTAAACACTAACGAACATGGTATGGGCTCACAAAAAAAATGTGAACAGACTTGGACAGTTACAGAAAACCTCGTTCATTGCTGCCGTCAATTTAAGTTACGCTATTTTTGCTGTGGTTCCAGCTGTTGGTTCGCCATGGAACAGATCATTTTTTAAAATAGCGGGTCAAGATCCTTTCACTTCGCGTCGGGCTCCATGATCACCCTGTTGGGTGTTCTTTTTTCATTAATGACTGCCTTGTTGCACATTATCCCTTACATATTCACATGTATTATTATATTTGCAGGTTTTAAAGGAGACATGTCATGCTTTTCCGGTTATTACCCCTTGTGTGTTATGAAGGTTTTTCTGCATGTAAACGGTGTGCAGAGTCAAAACCCTCAAAGTACACCCTGTAGCGAGTAAAACTCTAACACAGAAAATACCTCCCCAAAACGCCTCGTTGGAGATACGTCATCATCCATTTGATTCTTCCGGGTACGTGCTTACGTAAGCACGTACATTCCGTACACCCGGAACTAAATGGACCAATCCGTGGAGCCGTTACGTTACGCTGATTGGTCCAAATTGACCAATCCACGGACTTCCTCACACACACACTCAGTGCAGGCAGCTCTGCTGATTTCTCCTCCCTGGCTGCAGGCTGATAACAGACAGTTGGGATCGCGGCGAAATTCTCTCTGCAGACCCATTCTCACAGCGTTTATCAACCTATAAACCTTTTTCTTACTCAATATCAAGCCACACTTATTGTTTTTACTTCGGCTGTGACTTTGTGTGTGCTCAGGATGAGTTTGGCTGTGTTTGGCTGTGTATCGCTAAACAAGGAAAGCACACCTCCACGGAGCTCAGCGCGATTCACAACGTCCCGACCAATCAGAGCACACTGTGCTCACAGGGAGGATGGGGGCTGGAGCTATTGGAGCTGCAGCGAGCCGTTTAGTGGAGAAAGTGAATACTGATACTTCACAGAGATGCTGTATGCGAAACCAATGTGAGTTTGGAAAATTGCACAGTATTTTTCTATTTTAGTATACCTCAACAATGGAATTATGATCAGTGGAAATGGCCATGACATGTCTCCTTTAAAGGTCTAGATGCGTTAGATTATAAAGTGCACTATATAATTATATAACTATAAAAGCTTAATTGTGTTGAACCATTTAATGGAAATGTACATGATCAATGCATCTGAAGACTTTCCCTCATGACAGAGGCCATTGAGTCCACTTTGAGAATCACTGCTTTCAGTGGCATTCATGGTCCAAATGTAACCAAGTGCTGATCAAGATGTGATATAATTGACACAAATGTGAGTGTATTATTGAGAATTCTGACATTCTTACTGAGGAGATTCGGTTGTCCAACTTGAATCTACAAAAAAGTCAATAATAGAGAATAAGCCTTGTGGTTTCTTCTTTTTTCTAGGCGGGATCTGACTACGCGGTGGTACGGGAAAATCTTACAGATCTGTATCCATCTCTGGAAAAGAGATCCCAGTTTCGTTGGATTGAGCAAAGAATTCGCAGTATGGAAAGGGTTTGGGTCGAGGCTGGGCGCTCTCTTTCAGCCAAACATAACCTGAAGGAGAGGAAAGCTAAACAGGTAATGCAAACAATTGTTTTTTGGATATTTCAAAAAGCCTTGCCCCATTAGTTACTGTTGCCTTGCCTACTTTTGAACACATGTAGTCTTTAATTATGATGGAGGGGACATAATTTCCACCCAAATTAAAGTCATTTTTTAAACAAAGGCCACTCTCCATTTCTCTTTCTGTGACATATACATGTAATAGACCTTTTAACTTTCTTGTTAGAGGATGATTTTAGAAACAGACGCTCCTTTCCTCATTGAACAGGTTTGCCATTCCAGTGACCTAATTCTCTCCTCAACTCAACTAGAAAAGCCTTCTATTATACAAAGAATAGTACTTCATGTTGTTTATGCATACATTGAGCCATAACATAAAGGCCACTCCAACCTTAAAAGTCTAAAAACATTTGAAATAATACAATGACCATGTTACTGACATTTTGCTTTCAACACACTGGGTAACACTGGACTATTTTTGCCACACTACGGTCTCGTACCCCTTTTCCACTGAAATTAGTTTTCTTCTAGTTCCCTACTGGGACTAGTTTGATTTGCAGTTGGTTCAACTTGCAAACCACTGAATAACCATTTTGCTTTTCCACAAACAAGAGCCCAAAAGGGGCCAAACATGACGTCACCGTTTACGTTGCTACAATGCTAATTGTTTATATCACTCACAATTACAACAATGGCAGTCTAAGGTGGTGATGTGTTCATGTTGCTATTAAACGTACGAAGCCAGAATTGAATTGCAAGCAGGACTTTAATCTCTTCTTGAGAGTGACGTGGCAAATGGTATGCCACAATGGAATAGTGCCATTGTCTAACCACTACAGTGGTGTGATGCTCGTGCTCCCACCGCTCATAACCATCGCCTAACGCCAGCTGCGACTTTAAAGTACTTATTCTCTGTATGACTGTCTAACCCTAACACCAGTAACTTCCCATTGTGCCTATTACGCCATGAAACCATTTTTGTTTTACTTAATAGACAATGTTTGGCAATCCAGCACCATGAATAAAGAATTCTTAAATATAGAGACTTGAATGATGTTAGCATTATGTTAGCATGATATTAGTTTCCATTCTGACTATAAATACCAAGATTTAGAGACAAAAAACTAAATGGTCCTTGCATTATTTACCTTCTTAATCTATCATTAAGAAGGGGCATTTGTTACCACAATGATAGAAAAGGGGTTGTAAGGTGAATGATAACTCAATGCTGCAACCTTTTTAGATACAGTATCTTGTTGTATTGATATTAGAATGGTATCAGATCAAACAATTATTTTGGTTTGAGTTTTGATTAATTCTGGCAAAAAAAAAAGTATGAAACAAAAGAGAGAGAGGATATTTTGTTGCATGTTGTCCATGGAATTCTACCTTTGATATAGATTCTGGTGCATCCTGGAGTGGTGACAGCTGAATCCAAAGCTAAGATAGCAGAGGCTGCCTTCAATGGGGGCCCCCTTGGTGAACTGGTCCAGTGGAGTGACCTCATCTCAACACTTCACATCCTGGGTCACCATGTTTACCTAACTGCCTCCTTACCTGACCTCCGGGAGTGAGTGTGCGCACAAAAATAGCCTTATTTTGCATTACGTTTAATAAAAATGCCTCTAACAATGCTCATGTTTATCTCTCTGTCTAGTTACTTTGGGGTGAACACAGGTGGCTGCCCACCTTTTCATTCAAATCCGAATCTGATCTACACAGACATTATCGGCCTTAGGCAGATCAAGAATGTACTAACGGGAACTTGGTTCAAATACAGGTGAGTATCAGGATCCCAGTTCCTGATTATTGTTACGTACGTGTGAGTTACATGTGCGGCACATATGTGTGTAATGTGTCTATGATAGGTCATTTTAACATTAAAATGCTGAAACACTTTGAAGGAAGGATCTTGATGACTCATGCAGTAATGACTTATAAAAATGTACTCTATGTGATTAAATACAATACTAGTTTACAATATGTTGCGAACAAACATGGGCGTTATGGAACATTAGTCGAAAAAGGAGTCATTTACAAATAATGTTTTGGTCATTTTGTGTGCATTTGGAAGTAATTTAAAGCCAGTTCCTTTGCCCAAGTCAGACAAAGAAAGATGAGTTCAGGAGAACAATATAAATATTTTATTTAGTGGAGAATTGGTCAAGTATGAGACGATTGCCGATTATCCTTGCACAGAGGCTATGGAAAGTATATCAACTCAGGATTTTTGGGAAAAGAGTGTTTTAGAAGAAGGAGTGCGTTGGAGATAGTCGTGATACAGTAGGGAGGAGGGTGAGAAGGGAATTATGACAAATACTGAAGCACATTAAGGATGTGTGTATTTCCTAACTGGTTTAATTATTTTATTTGAACTTTCAAATGCTAGTACTCAACTTTCAATCCTGGAAAGCACTAAAATGAAGTCTCATTGAACGATGTGTGGATAGGGGCAGTTGATCACCCATATGCACATTTTAAGTCAGACTTATCTGTAGAGACAGAAATAAATGCTTTGTGCTGTTAAATATACATTTACTGTGCGATTATTGCGCTTGTGAATGTAACCGTGTACCTGTGTCTGTTCTTCAGGTGCATTATACGGGTGTTGGATACTTTCGGCACTGAGCCAGACTTCAATCATATATCTTGGTCCAATAAGCACAAGCTTGAAAGTCCATTTGGCAGACTGAACATGATCCCACTGCAGTTCTACACCATGTTCCGTATGTATCTGCTTCATTTCCAACAGCTATTTTACACATGTTGCTTGAGGAACAGATATGCGTATTCTTTCTGTCTCTATCCGAATGCATGTGTCTTCTCCTCCTGTGAGCAGCTCATACACCGGACAACACATTCCTGGGTTTTGTGGTGCAGAACCAGCTGATGTCGGAACAAAGTGAGCTGTTTAAGTCTAACAAAAGACAAAACCAGGCACTTGTATACGGAAAGAGAGCCGAGTTTTGGAAGGTAACAATGCGCAAACATTTTTTTTTTTAAAAGGCCAGAAGATATTTAAGGGAACCAACAGAGGTTGAGGAAATACACATGTCTTTACTGTAGTTAAGTTATACAACAATGTAGGAATACTCGGTTATGTCAAAGTTTGGCATTGGTACATTTCACTTAAGTAAAAGTACAAAAGTATTTCCATCAAATTATACCTAAACTACCAAATCTGAGAGTTCTCATTATGCTGAATGTACATTTTTGGAATACTATGCATGACATCACTGGATTATAATAGTGATCTTTTAATGTGAACATATTTTTCACTTTCCAGCTAAGGTGGAGCTTATCTTAGTGATTTATTTTTTATTTTAATTTAATTTAAAGTTATTTTCTGTTTCTTAATCCATAATAGTGTATTCATTAGTCAAAGTAACAAGTGCAAAGAACAATACTTTCTTCCAATTTGTAGTGGAGTAGAAGTATGAGGAAGCATGAATTGGAGAAAAGTACAAGTACTGCTTTAATGAACTTAGTTACTTCCCACTAATGAGCACCCATATTGTTAAGATGGTGTGTATTTAGTAGTCTGTTGGCTCTGTCTTTTATTCATTCAACCCCCATCGAAAAGGGGCATGTGTATTTTGTGACACACCCGCTTCTTTATCCAGCAAGTCACCCTTTGCTTTTTCTGCTGTCACACTGCAGGGTAAAACGGCATATCTGGATGTCATCCACAAGTACTTAGAGATCCATGGGACAGTTAACAACAGAAACGCTCTTCCAAATTATGTGAAAAACCATGGCATTGTGAAAGGCACTGATGTTCAGGCCCTGTTGAGACAAAGCAAGGTGAGTGTGTCTCCTCTAAGTTTTTGTTGACTTTGGCTTCGTCCTCACACTGCTGCAATAACAAGGGCTGTCAACGTTAACGCATTAACACTTGTGATTGGTCTGGAAACCTTAACTTTCTTGTAAAATAAATAAACAAAAATGAGTCACATAATCACGTTTTGACCGTAATTTCAGCGCTGTAGGAACAGATATCGTACATAGTCCTCTCAACATGATAGCAGCAGTAGAATAATGCCATAGGAGCCTATGCCTTGTGTTGTGCACATTATACAGAGGGGAATCACAGCGACTCAACGTGACAGCAGGTTTGACAATGCTTTGCCTAATATTCGAGAAAGTATCCAAACTAAGGTGAGATATTATAATGAACTGAAAAAAACCATGTCATGATTTCATGCATTTCTTTATTACAACACCTAACTTGTATTTGTTTTATCTCCCCCAAAATTCAATCAAACACAAGTATTTTAAACCTGTGATGATTAACCAGAGATTATTGTGATTAATACAATACATTTTTTTGAATGGATTGACACAACTAGTAACAACAATAATACATATGTTGTCTCTTCTACATTAGTGTATATACATTACATACACACTATTTCATGTCTTAATTTGACACAAAGAAGAATGTGATGGACGCAGTTTTTCCAATTACTTTGACCTTTTGCATTGAACATACTGTATTTTGAACTGGCAAACGTTTTATTTGAGTGTGGTTCTACCTTTATATATAAAGTCTATGGGTCCTACACAGCATTCGTTTGTGATGTCGACCCTCCCTGTGCGGGACACTGGAGCTGAATGTATCTGTTTTTGTTCTGATGCAGGCTGGCACCGTGTGGCGACAGTAAAGCAGTGCATGTGGTAACCATATAACTGTTGGTGTGTTGGAAATAAAGTGAAGGAAATACTAATCTTTTTGTATCTGTTGTAGGTTTTTGTTGGATTGTCTTTCCCATATGAAGGCCCCGCCCCATTGGAGGCGTTAGCCAATGGCTGTGCTTTCCTGAACCCAAAGTTAAACCCTCCGCAGAGCAGTCTGAACACCAAGTTCTTCAAGGGAAAGCCCAACATCAGAGAGGTCAGCACTCATTTTAAACTGAATCACTTACCATGGTCTGACAAACAAGTTAAACACCTGTAGATTCTACGGAAGCCCTGAGAGGCAAGTGATCTGGTGATTTATGTCTGTTCTTAATGGTTTTCCCAACTGTTATTATGTCTAAAGAATAGGTGAAACATTGTCTTGCCATGGTAATCTTTCTAACCCCCCTTTTTCATCTGCAAAACTGGTTTGAAGAAAGTCATTTATTTCTATGCAGCTTCTTTTTTTCTAAATGTATTACTGTGAATCTGCAATGAGAACTCAGAACGATCGAGCACAACCATAAAGGATATTTTTTTAAGTTCCTTTTTCCTTCCCCATCTTTGAAAACAGGTGTCTGCTCATTTTGTTGTTATTGTAATGCTAACTTCTGCCACAAACTTCCAGCAATCTTATTCAACCTCAAAACAATGAACAAGCAAATAATGACCTAGTTGATTTAACAGGGAGATTAATTTAATATCCTTACTTAATAAACCATGTATGTTTTTATGGTGGTATTCTATATTGTTCAGTTTCACTGTAATATGTTTGTGTTGCAGATAATATCCCAGCATCCTTATGCTGAGGCCATAGGAGAGCCCTACGTATGGACGGTAGACATGAACAACTTAACTGAAGTGGAAAGAGCTCTTAATGCTATTCTCAATCAGACGGTAGGAACCTTCTTTATGGTGTAAAATCTACCTATTTCTCTAAATCGACAGTGCATTTATGAAAGCTCATGTTTCTTTAATTGTTTATTACATTTCAGATTGAGCCCTATCTTCCCTATGAGTTTTCGTGTGAAGGGATGCTCCAGAGGGTCAACGTCCTGATAGAAAAACAGGTTCGAGGAATGTTGGTTTAGGAGATGGAAAATAGATCAGATTTGTAATAATTAGAGAAAGAATTTATCTTCTCATTATGTTCACATTTTTACCTCAGGATTTGTGCAGCAGTGCAGTGAACTGGCCCCCACTGAGCGCACTCCAGGTTGTAAAGGGGCAGATGTCATGTAAAACTGCCTGCCAGAAGGCGGGGCTGATCTGTGAACCAGCATTTTTCCCACACCTTAACAATGCAAATACTCTTGCAAAGTAAGTATTCAGTTCACGTCGCTTTGCATACACATGAATGCGATTTGGTTGGCATCAACTCTGTAGTCATGTCTCTTCATAGTATCGTTGGAGAGCTGTCTCCATTTGATTGGATACAGAAAAGAAAGTTCACATAAGTTTATAAAACTATAAACATATAATTTAAATTGGAAATGGTTAGAATGCAAGTGCAAATGTTAAGAAAATGATAATGCTATCATGATATGTTCAAATGTAATCTAGTTTTCGCCAAGAATAAATCATTTCTTTGAATGAGAGGTTTTCACAGCAATATAACAAAAAACAGTATGAAATAAAGAAGTGTATGTTGAAGCATATCGTATTTTTTGATTTGTTATAGAGAATCGTGGGATTTTACTGGTTGATTACAGCCAACTCAATTTCTGGTATTGTGACATCCCTGTCTCGAGTAGAGTCTTTTAGAGGTCCCCATTGGTAGGGTTTATAGAACTAAACCCAGTATTGGTCTAAATCCAGACAACTCATACTAAAATGAACATACTTTGAATAATTTGTGGCTCACATGCTTGATTCTGTGCAAAATTGCCAGTATGGAGGATATTTGCATCTACTCCCAGTTTGAATCCTCTGTTACCAATTAAATTACATACTTTGAATAATTGGATTAACAGCTTCCTCTTTTTTTCCAGGAACAGTGTAGATTGTCAAACATCCGAGTTCTCCGCCAGTGGCTTGGTGTTTCCTGCCTACAACAGCACTCAGCACTGTTGGTTCCAGTCCGACCCCCTCCTCTTCAGCTGTGTCCGATCAGACGAGTCTTTGACGCGCGTCTGCCCCTGTAGAGACTTCATTAAGGACCAGATAGCTTTATGCAAAGATTGTATTTAACTTATGGTAGAAAACAGAACATGTCATTGCCTAATTAATGTCATTAAAAAGTCTTTATATTGGTATTGTCTGAATAGTCACAACTCATACTCCCTTGTGTACTTTCGGCGAGGTTTCTGTCATCCTCACAAACAAGCCAAGGTGTCATGATATCACATGTTGCCTGGATAAAGGACCACCAATGTTTCATTTGAAAGAATCAGTTGGACTACATGCAGTTTTGAATGTTTGTACAAAAATATTGGGTTTGTAAAACCCGTCAAGGTTGGTCTTTAACGTTTTACGGGGAACACAGATGTTATTTGTAGCCATTTGACAGCTGGCCACTAACCAGCTTAGCATTTACAAGCTTACCTCTGACAAGGAATATAAATCACAACGGTGCAGTTTCAGATACGTTTCTGATGAAGCATTCATTTATAATTTAGTCCGCATAGTGTTCAGGCACTCCTCGACTTCTACTGGGTACTTCCTTTGCCAAGTAACGGGGCATTTGTCTGTAAAGCAACATTCAGCCAATGTCTGTCTGATGGAAATATAAGTCAAGGATTATTCAGTCTCCTGTGTTGTGTATCTCCAGCACACACACTGGATGCAAACAGGTTGTCATGAAGAGTGAACCAGGTGGAGCCAATAGCAGGAGGAAACAGTAAACAGGAGCTTATAGAAAATATTCTTTGGTTTCAGTGTGTGCAGACAAGGCTAACAGACTTATTTAAGACAAGGATACAATAACAACTGACCTGAAACCTTACTGTACTAAGAAAAAAGATTTGGGGTTAGTCACCCTGTCATTGCTGACAGTGGTACCCTTATTACCGAGGGATCGCCATTGGTAACTTATGCTGCATACCTGACTTTCCTCGGAGCAGATAATCTTCAAAAAGGGGACTGCCGAATGAAAAGCAACAATCATATTGGAAAAGGCACCAAAAAGGCTCTCTTAGGAGGCCAGAACATAACTATTATTTTTGCATAAAACACAAACTTGCGTTTTTTTTATGTGATGTCTACGTTTTTGTTTTCTTATATTTTGTTCCCCCATTCTTGATAATAGTGATATTACAATTCCTGTTTGTATATTACAATGCCGAGCAATACATTTAGCTGAGTTATCTTCCTTTCGTAACAGAATTTCTCTACCTCCTGTTCAGCTTGGTAGAGAAACTCCCTCTGGAGGGAACCTTTGGATTGTAGTCTTCACAGACCATTTAGATGCACAAAAACCTATACAGGAAAGGGAAAACCCCAAAAAGCAGAATAGAGTCCCTTTAATCCAGTTTTTATTTTTGCCCTTATTGCCCTAAATGAGGAGGCTACATGCTCAGTGGGCGGAGGATTTCCTCTTCCCGCAAACGCATCAACACAATTACTTTTAGGCGAGCGACTAGTGGTTATTAATTATTAGTCCCATGTGCAGACCACCACCACCATTAAAAATATATGTAATAGTTTACCCCCAAAGCTCTCTCTGTGCATGCTGACACCATCTCATCATTCAGAGCCTCCTGAGAAAACAAGACATGTAATTGGTCTATTTATTCCATTATCCTTTTTCTTCCACAATGCATAATTGTGATGCGTAACTTCCCCATTTACTCCCCCATGACAGTCGCGTGGTTGGAAAAAAAACAAGAAGAACTTTTCTGAACATTAAGCAGGATAACACTTTATTAATCAATACAACTTTGCTCTTTGACAAAGAGATACCTCATAGTTATTTTACATACATAAATGGTGTTCACATCATCTGTAATACCACTGATGTCATTACTGTACAAACAGATAAATAAGAACTCTGTTTGTGAGATTTATTTGAAATTCAGTTACATTTGTCCATGTATGTTATGTTTTGTGTGTGTGTGTGTGTGTGTGTGTGTGTGTGTGTGT
>CALSBZ010000040.1:353974-379284 GCA_943591055.1 Gobionotothen gibberifrons | reverse complement strand
GTGTGTGTGTGTGTGTGTGTGTGTGTGTGTGTGTGTGGCTGGCTGCAATGCACCTGTAACCACTGAAGCTATGCAAAGCTGTAAGCAACAGAGAAGTGGTTAGTATTGCTATCATCATTTTGTAAAATGTAGTCAAAGTAATGATTTGATGTCTCTTCTTGGGGCACTAATAATAATACATCTATTCATCCATACAATACACAGTATAATTTAATGAAACACACATCAGAAGAGAGGAACTGGTGTTTTCAATGATTTGGCAAGAGCTGCAGAAATTGGACATGTTTCTGAGCTATTTCAATGGAACACAAAAATTGATTAGATATCATACTGCCTGGCCAATGAATATGGAGGTTATGTTTGTGCAATTTGATAGTGAGTGTGAAAGTTCAAACATGTCTTTAGGCAGTGGGAGAGAACAAAAATCACATTATAGATGAATGAAAAGCAACAACAATGTGTGGTGATCGTAGATTTACAGCTATATCCAACATGTATTCAGCTGTTGCACTGACCTGATTTACATTGAGTGCAACAGCTTCAAAAGACCACCCATTACTAAGGAGTAAGGGGCCATAATCCCAGCACCTGGCCTACATTTTAAATAGCATGAAGAAAAAAGCATGAAAACACAAAAAAATGCAAAGAGGTAGAAAGGATTTCGCTGCTAAAATCAACGCAATATAGTTATCCATATGAGCAAAAGCGCAAGTAGAGCGTAGCATTATTAAGAGTTTGTTCTGTGCCTTGTCATGTGGTTATTTGCAAGTAAACACTGTGCTTTGCTAGTAAAAGTCGTTGAAAAGATTGTCTTTTATGCATCAGAGGGGAAACATTACAAATCAGTGTGCTGTTGGTGAGTTGAAGTGGTGCGAGAGGATTCACACCTTTCAGTTATACAGTAGCTATTCACAAAATAAAATATCATAGCAATAATGTCGCACTTTGTCCAGTGTGTCAACTGAGAGTTGACAGTTACAGTGTAGAGTGGATGTACAGTAGGCGTCGTCAGAATCACTGTCCTTGGATATGCTACTGCTCGGAATAAATGTAGACTATTTTCCTAGATAGTAATTACAACTTTTGTCATGTGGCTTTTTAACACAAGGGGGCATAGAAGCACTCTCAATCCTCATTCTGTCATGTAGACAGGGAAAATGGGTCATGGGTAAAAAGCTCATGCAAATCTGTTTGTGCTTAGCAAAGGGTCTCTGAATTAGTTATGTGAATTTATTTCTATACTTTATTAATCAAAACAAATTTTGCCTCAAGTTTCATGAGTGAAATTGCTAATTTGGAGGGTTTTCTATTTCTTCTGAGAGGATGACAATGGAGGTATATCTCCCAATTGTGTGACGCAATTCATAGCCTTTCAACTTTTTAAATGTTTTGAAAAAAACGTTCTGGTTGAAGTTATGACACCCATAGAGTTTAACATTATGATGTAATTTGTGATGCATAATTGTGTAGCGATTCATTTTCAACATGTTCAATTATGATTTGCTTGACAATCAGCTCCTATTTTGAAATTAAAGGATCCTTGGACAGCCGCCTTCATCCGCTCTGATCTTTTTAATTTAAAGTGCAACATTTACAGTAAGACTTATGTCATTTCACCAATAATTTACAGTAATATGTAAAACAACATTTACAATATAAGCACTATAGAGTAAGGATTCATAACTATATGCAACATTGATAATCCTGTACTTGAATTATATGCTGTTTTATCTGAAAAACCTATTATGTAAATTACTACGACTATATTTATGACTTAATTTTAACCGATGCACCCGAACAGTGTAATAAACATATTTACACACCGTGTGGTTTGTATTTACATTCAGTTCATTGCACATAATGGTTGATAACAATGGTAACATGCAGAACAAATGAGTAATACACAGGTATGCAGATGCAGGATTGGAAGAAACAGCATCTCTGAAAATGATATTCCCTCAGGCTGCTTATCTTTGTGCTTATCTGTCTCAGACCTCTTTCGTCTTAGGTCTGAGACTTTGTCTTATCCAACTTTCCACATTAAAATGTGCAGGCAAAACAACGAGAAAAAGTAAAAAGAAACATGAATAAAATATTAAGAGAAGTAATAAATATCCCAATCGGATTCAGTACAAAATTTCATAGAGAAAATTATAAATCAAAAGGATTGTAGAAAATCGTACCAGAGGCTTTCTGGTCGTGCCTTTGACTCTATTCATAATTTTAACGTGATGTGGTGTTAAAACAGAAACATATTACGTTTTTGTTTCCATCTTACCCATAAAGAACTCGGGATTTATAAGCACTCATCAGTTTCAGTACATTTGGAGTTATTGCATGTGTTTGTAAAAAAACAAAAAACAAAACACTATACACTACATGGCAATGGAACATATGTAAAGTCAGTTACAGCAGGTAAGACAAAACTGACTAAATACCCTCAAATCATTTTTTAATACGTTATCGCCCATTGTGCTAAACCTGGCACTGTGCTGAAATGTGCTTGGATACATTACACACAGTATAGTAGCCATCAATGTTTATCCTTAGTGTCTTATGTGCTTCTGTTTGCTTTTAGTTGAGTTCCTAGATCGAGGCTGACCTCATTGTGTTTGCTGATGCCTTTGAGCAGCAGTGTTCGCTGACTCAGGACTGCACATGTGCTCCTCTACTTTCCCTCTCTTCCTCTTTCAGCAACAAATTAGGATCTAAGGTTGCTGCTTTGAAGAGAGGAGGCTGCTGGGGATCTCTTCCAAATCTCATTATACATTTTCAAAATATATGACGTGGGAGAACATTTCTGTTTGTAAAATGTTGACCATTTAGTCATTTAGACCCTGAATATATGCACTATGACGAATCAATATACTGTAGTCTTGATTGTGTATATGTCATTCGAGCAACTATCTCCATGTCAGACAAATACTGCTAAAAGGCAGGAATCTCAGGTCTTGTGGCTTTCCTTATTCTAGGGGCCTTTGTTAAACTGGTTTTATGGACAGAAAGTGACAAAGGGCAGAAAATAAGTATTTAGGTGTTTTCTCTCCAGGATTTGGTCTTCAAACAAGTCCTTCTCTGTCAAAGTGTATCAGATGTCTGCCTTTGTGTGTGCATTAATGTGTGTTTCTTGATGTCTGAATGCACTATGTACAGTATTCACAGCGTGTGTTGTGCTGCATGTTCAGGTAAAATGTGTAGGACAGTGTGTAATAAAGACAGAGAGAAGAGGGCGGGGAAGTGTACGTGTTTGAACCTGCCCAACACACATTCACTCAAAGCGCTCGTAGTTCTTCGTCTGCCTCACGCGGGGCACCATGTCCACCAGGAGTCTGTGGGCAAAGAAACAAGGTCTCATTGTATGTAAATGTGCAGCAATACATTCTCCAAGGTGGTGCAGATAGTGCTGATTTAGCACTCAGCATGAATGACAAAATATGGATAGGCCTAATATAAATTATGAAATAATTTATATTAATTATGATAATATATTATTATTATTTTAGCTTACTTGATGCCATAGGCCATGATGATGAGTCCAATGAGAACTCCGAGGGTGCCATCCAAAAACCAGACGTCAACGTGGTCCTTGTAGACTTCAGCGCTGATCAGAATGGAAAATCCCATGACAGAACCAACAATAGAGTTAAACCCTGAAAAAAACAGAGGTGTGGGAAATGTAATCTAGAAGTACTGAATCAGAAGAAGGCCGGATAATAAGTTCCCAAACATATAAAGAACCAAAATGTTACTTGGAAAAACAAAACACAAATGCTTTCACAATGAGAAATGCGTCCTTAATAATGTTGAAAGGTTGCATTTGGACTTGCCTTTTAAATTATAATAAAACAACTTGTTTAAAAAAGGAAATATGTATAGTATAATAAAGTACATTATAATATGTTGCATTGTCAATTGCTATTGGAAAAGACACCATTCAAAGTCAGTTCAATGATGTCACAGGGAGTCTAAATGAGAACACGTGAAATAGAAAAATACAACTGTATTTTCTGTTAAGTCCTCATCCTGCTGCATGGTCTGTGTTCTTGGGAATTCCTGCATACATTAACTTTAAAAGCAGACCAAGCCTACTAAATAATAATTGAATGCCTCTTTGATCACAAAGAAATATATGTATGGTGTTTCTATGAAAATAATCCAATAAATAGAAGAAAGTCTGCAAACGTTAGGTTTTTCTAAGTCAAACATATACTCTTGAGTGAATGAATTGCACTAAGATCTGCCCTGATTCAGGTCACCTTGTGGAAATGTGTTCAGAATACTGAAAATGTCCATCAAACAGGAAAGTTTCGTCAGCAAAGAAGTCTCAAAGGGACTAAAGACCGATGGCTCATAATATCCGATTAAATTAGGTCTGCATTACGTTAAAGCTTTAAAGGAAGGACTAAAAGGGTCATTTCGGTCCGTTTATTAATTGTTTGTCTGAGTAATGAAGTAGTCTAAGTAGTGGTAGTTTCAGTTTCAAATATGCTTCACTAATCCTGATTATGGCCAATTTAAGAACTTAGGTAAGAAAGTGATAAATACATTTCAACGAACATCTCTTTATCTGAGGGCACAATCTTTTGGTTATGAAGGAAAAGTTTGACGTTTTGAATGTGGAACTTATTTTGAGTTAGACGAGAATATTGATGCTGCTCTAGTGACTGCACAGTAGAAATGAAGCTACAGCAAGCAGCCGGTTAGCTTGGCATAAAGACTGGAAACAGTGGGAAACAGCCCACCAGAACCTTTAAAGGTCTCCTATTATACTATTTTACATCAATATATTATAGGTCTCAGATATATACAAAAGATGTCTCTGAAGTGTTTTGCTCAAAATACCAAACAGATTTGGTTAAAAAGAACACAATGGTGCTCTAGGAGGAGATTCAGGTGATAAGGTGGGGGGGGGGGCATCATAAAAATCGTTATGACATCATAAAGTGGCCAAAATCTGATCAGCTAATTTTCACACAGGTTTTTATATAAATGGATCAGGACAAAAAGAGAGAGAATATTTTGTCCTGAAACTTTCAGTATCTCTTTACACAGAGGGGACACATATTTATGTATAAAAGTGGATTTTGATGCCCTGTGCGTTCTGAGACCTGGGAATAGCAGTGTGTGTACGCTGTGCTTTTATTCACGTGCACGTGTCTAGCAGCCAGTGGGTCATAACCTCTTCTTTCAATCAAGTTATTATGAGAACAACTTTCTCTGTAACAGAAAGATACACGCAAAATCTGTTTTGTGGTTTTGGCGTTAGGTTCAAATAAACCCTGGCTCTTTACACATAGATCAGGACTAGGGAACAGTCTTTTGATGCTAATCTACTTTATAAATCTGCCACACTACATTTCAAAGAATTAGTTCTGGACCGACTTCAATTCTAGAATGCAGGCTCGAAAATGACATTCCCAGAACAAATGACTATATCTTCAAAAAGGGGTACATTAATAATCTTTTTTCTCAAAGCAATGATAAACCTGTGAGTTGGATGTAGAAGAGTCAGAATCAATATAGAATTTTTTTATTTTAAAGTAAAGTCAGATTGAACATAGTGAAAAAAATGTATAGTGTCCGTCCAAAGAAAACCCATTACTTATAGTGAAAACCACCCTTGAATGATGGGATAGTAGACTAAAAGCTTTAGGAATCCAAACTATAACATACAATAAGTACCCTGTATCAAGATTGATGCAAAACAAGTGACATTTGACCTTTTTAGAAAGGTTTAGCAAAAAAACAACCACTTCTGGGGTCATTTGGGTGGATTTGCCAAATCTCTGGACCCCTTGGTCAATGTTGATGATTGACACCTCTTTTGAACCGTTAGAGCCAATAGAATCGAAGGGGGGGGTTCCTAAATCCACCTACACGTTACCATTGAGGAATGAGAGTGATGTGCACGCAGCTTGCCCAAACCGAAAGCTATGTTACGCTCTGAAAACTGAAAACTAGGTTATAGCCATAAATATGATGATGGATTATCAGTAATCATTTTAAAGGGACACAGAGACATTGGATTAACCTTGAGCAGCGTTTGTTTTATCATTTTAATGCCATTGAACACAACTTTTGATCAGAAAAACAGAAAAGTTAAGACATACTTGCCGTTTTGGCTCCGTAAAGCTACGTGGTGTGTTGTCTGGGTTTGCCTACGCTGGCCTGAGTTTTGGTTGCACAGTGATGATACTTATACCTCTAGAATCTGTGGAATCTCAGCTTTCATCTGATATCTTGTTTATGCTGATCCGATAAGTAATAAAGTATTTTTACCGTGAGTTCTGTGCGTTAGCATTTTTTCGCTAAGGGCTAATTTAGAGGCTCGGGGTTAAACTTGTGTTTTGTTTCGGTAAAAATGGTTCATATCGTCAGTTAGCTGAGTTTCTTCCCATTAAGTGGGTATGACACATTAATAGGTTGTTAAATGTTAAGAAGCCCTGAGACACAAACGTGAGACAAAAGCCCGCAGCCGGGTTTAACAGGTTAACAAGTCTATGCAAAAAAAAGTAAAAACCAATAATAATTAAAAAACATTATGGAATTTTAACCTTTTATTTTGATAACTTCATCAAAAAATTATTGGTTCAAAAAACAACCCCAATTCACCAGCAAATGTCGAGATTTGTATCATTAATCGATCATTACAACGACGATCTTGTCTGCATTACAGTACTTTAGGTTCCTAGCTATGCTGTTAGTGGGATGTCCAACGAGGGAATCCTCTCACACCAATCCAGATACATTAAGATTAATCCCAGGGTCAGGCGTGGACCCCATCCAGTGAGAGGTGGAAAATGTTTTGGGTTCATTATGAAAGTGTGGAAAAACCCTAACGGCCCCTACACACGGCGGCTTGCGTGTCTGAAGCTCGACCAACAACCAATCACATGAATCTCCCGCCCCTGACACACAAGCAGCGGTTTGATTGGCTAGAGCTTGTACTGGCATATGATTCGCCTCCGTCGAGGCGTCAAAAGTAGAACATTGCTCTACTTTTGAAGCGAGCAACGCGAGAGAAGCTACGCTTTGCTCCCGCAATGCAGTTCGGCGAATCGTGACGTCACCCCATTCAAAGTGAATGGGCAGAAGCGTTGAAGCGGCAACGCACGCCGCCGTGTGGAGGGGCCGTAAGTCAGAAGAAACTTTCTACCTTCAGCCCTGCTTTTTGCACCAAGTTAGTGAATAACCAAGGTTGAGTTGTGACGTTTTTCTCTACGGTTGAAAGATCTAATAGAGTTACAAGATTTAATCGACAGCTCTTTTGAATACTTTCCATTGGTTAAGTATTGTGAAAACCAACAAAGACTCAAAAAGGGTAGCCAATGGCATTGATATATGACAATGATGGCGTTACAAAGTTACAGACAGTGACATTTTGTACTTTTACATTGAAATATTTCTAGTTTTTTGTAAGTAAGCAGTATGATACAATATATATTTTACCACTCTTACGCATGTTTTTGTCTCGCTCAATAGATAGGATTATTCAACTCTATCCCCTGTTAACTTCCCCTCTTCCGTAAATGCAAAGTACATTTTTAAGGATTTATTTTTCTCCATGAAAACAAATATTGCCACAGCAGGAAAGTCTGTTTTGTAACTGTTCTGGTTGAACTACTTCTCATTAGCAGAAGAGAGACACAGACATCGATCCTCAACACTAACGGCTAAAGAAATCACCAATGAGAGATGGAACACCAGTGAGTTTTCGTGGGCATTTATTGAGTAAAATACTATTTCATTTGCCAATTTTACACGCTTTGTTAAGACCTCTTAAATTGGGGAACTTTTCATTTATTTATGTGTGTGTGCGGTTGCTTGTGTACCCTACCGTCAGTGATAAGTGCCCGGCTAGTCAGCACCCTTCCCAGCATGAACTTGGCCACAGCTAGCACAGCACATGTGATTCCGCTCACTATAGACACACTGTAGAGGAAGTCGTCCTGTGGAAAGACAGGAGAGAGAACATGGAACATTATTTGCATGATTTGTTTCTGGTAAACCGTGTGTGTAGAAACAAACAGAGAGAAAGCTAAAAACTGTCTGTAGAGCAAACAGTCAAAAGCACCAACAACATCAGTCAGACAGAACCAACCACCAAGATTTCCTCAGCTCAACCATAAATAATATATATACAGGCTTGACTTGGTGCATCAAGCCAAGGTCATTCAGATGGCGCCTCTAAGTGATGTGAGGGGAAGCAAAAAAAACAGCACTTGACCCCAAAATGTCTCTCTCACAGATTTCACAGGGCCAACAGGGGGTACTGATACAGAGAAAGTAAGAGAAAAAAAGAAAATGGGACTATAAAAGATACATGAGAGAATAACCAAACTTTTGTTTTTGACAGACTTTACCCTGCTTCACCAGATTGGGGCTTTTGTGTTTTTAACATAGATGGAGAAAAAATACATCATGACAAACACACCAAACTGAATAAACCCGCTTTTAAACTAGACCTTCTAGAACTAATATTAGTGACTTATGTATTATGTCAGATTTGTTTAGAAACTGATTTTGGTAGACTGCTGATGTTAAATTCTAAAGTCTTTCAACAATACTTCCTGTCAAGACCCAAAAACAAAAATCCGCTGGGTGGATGTATATTGGGTTTAAATTCTTACACAAGTTCTAGTTTGAGGCTGATCTGCAAGTTTTCTTGTTGGACTTCCAATATGCAATATACTTCCATCTGTTGGTGAAGTTCTAGCCCCACCGTACTAAAATCAGATATGGTAGTAGTTTGCATTTAGTCAAGGCACTGCATAGTCATGGCTAATCCATAGCCTCTAGTCCAACCTGATCGACACGATTCATGGTAGTGACTCGTTATTCACATGGTAGTCACGCTATAAAGCATATGCTGCTTATTTGCCTAATTTACATGGGACAATAACTAAAGATATTAACCTCCTCCTTTAGTGAATAAGACTTGAAAATACCAATACAAAATCTCATCAGGTAACTTTAGTGAGTTGAGTCATTTTTCTCATAGACTTCTACACAATTAGACATATTTTTGCAACCAGTGAAGTCGTCCCCTGCTGGCCATTAGAAGGAATGCAGGTTTAGGGTCCTTCTGTCTATCATTGCAGAATGGTTACACATTTAACCTAGGCTTAGTCTTTGTATAAACCATTCTGTGACACAAGTACACACAATATATCGTCTCATAAACCAAAATGCACTAGCTTTCAGTTTGAGCACTTTATTGCGGGTCAGCTAAACACTTATTATTCCCTTGCATCGTTTTCACTCCCATTAAACCTGAATTAGATAGAGGCTTTAATTTCACACGTCTACATATCCTTCATTGGTTGACTGCTTCTTATGTCAGAATATCGCAGTTGTCAACAGTATTCTCTCTGATTTACAGTATTGTGGAACACTCTATCCATGCAGTATTTTTTTCAATAGAATAAAGGGGCAAACAAGGGACACTTTTTAGCATTTTACTGGCGAGTACTTCTCAGATTGTTTAGCTTTGTTTATTGCGAAAGACTCTGAGATCAAGATCAGAGAACAAGCAAGTGTGTCACAGCATGCTATGCTACTCTATGTATGTATGTGTTGCATCTGTGTGTGCTGCCTTCTCTCCACCCTCACATTGGCAGGGAGAGCCAATCTCAGCTCTGTGTGTTTAATCAGGCACTCGACACAGACAGCCTGCCATGAGAGCAGCGACCCGGGACGTGACGCGAATCAGGATTCCAGATTTTCTCCACCCTCTGTCTGCGCAATGTGATTTTATGGCCTGACATTTCAAGGTAGCAAGATGTAACAGTACTCTCAGTGTGTGTTGCTGTTGTTAATTTGTGGCTGTTAAATTTAAAGGGAACCGGAGAATATCTCAGAATAATTAATCCCTGAATCAATGACGCCATCAACCCAGAAACAGACATCATATTCAGCCTGCAGATTTGACTTTTCCTTCTTAAAAATTCAAATGTTCTCCCTTTTTATAATCCTTATCATGCCCTTCCTGTCACACGCTGTTCCGCAGATACAAACGTTAGAGCAAATGTTAAACCACCACAGACTTCTGTGTAATGAAGACTTCAGAGAAAATGTCTATTTCAGCCACACACCAGAAACCAAAGGTAGAACATAAAAAAATACAAATGACAAAAATACGAGACAAAAAACAATAAATCAGTGAAAGAAGACATGGTAATGGAGTAAGACAAACGATGAAGTTGTTGGGTGAAATGAAGGAAGAGGGGTGAGGAAACAAGGAAAGGGGTAGGGGACAGAAAGAGAGTAGAAGAAGATAATGAATGAGGAAGTGAGGAAAGGAAAAAGAGAGACCTTATAAATGGCAGATATTGAGATTAAAATATTCTTCAAACTCTACAATGTTAAATAATTTTCTGTTGCCCCTTATTAAATCAAATAATTATTGATTTCAAACAAAACAATGTTTGTTCTTGTATGTTATACCTTCTTGTCTAGTTTTTCTTAGGTATTGGCTCCTTTGAGACCTAATACCCCCAGTGCCCTAATCTGGGGCTGTAGTGCCTGTTGATGCTTGGCAATTGGTAAATTGGTAAACCTTCACTCTCACTGGAAACGTACCTAAAATTGTAGTTGCTTTAACATTGTGATTTCATGATTCCTTCCGATATTATTGCAGATATGCTGTAAGCTAGCTAGCTAACGTAGCTCATTTCAAATATACTAACGCTTGCAATAATGAAACAAACTAACTCTGCGAGAGTGACAGTTGGCTAACTTTATAATCTCTGAAGCTTGTTGAGCTTGTTTTTTTATTGTTTTATTTTTTCTTATATGTGGCTGTATTTTTGTATGTATATATCATTTTTAAAAGGTGTTTATTTAGCTCTTGATGCTTACGATGTTTTTGTATTGCACGTTGAATTTGTTGGTTGTTAGAATGTGCTATTTAAATAAACTTTCTTGACCTTGTTTGCCTTACAAAATCTAGCCAAACCAAGTAGCCGTCGAAAGACTGTTACATAAAAAAAACGGATAAACAAACGGATAATCAATCTGATGCAAGTAAAGACAGAGAAACCCAGATTAAAAGAGAAGATACTGTTCAAAGAAGGTAGAAAGGCTGGTGAAGAAAAGAGAGAATGTAAAAGAGACGGACAGAGGTAATGGGCTCATGCTGGTGCCAGGAAGCTCCTTTGAGACCTAACACTCCAGTTTCTCTTAACATAATGGCAGTGGAGCATCAAACACAGTCTCTGCTCGCTTCTCTACCAACTCCAGTCTCTCGGCTTTAGATTTGTGGTCAAAGGGGCCTCACTCACTCATTTTTACACCATCAAACATGCACTTAAAAAAGATAAAAAAGACTCAAATGTACTGTCTGGTACAGATATTTATAGATTCTCACATCCAATGTTATTTCTTCCTGTTTTCTCTTTACCTAACCCATATCTATTCTTAATCTTTAGATCCTCACTTTGTGGAATGTATTGTAAAAAAACTCTTTCTAAACAGTATTTATACTCATGCTGTGAATTTAAATCTTCTTTTGGTCTTTTGCTACCTTTTTCTTGGAGCTAGCTATTTAAGTATAGCTAAGCTTTGGTAGACATAAAGTGGATATTTTGACCAAATATGGGAAGGCTAGACCCAGTACATTTGCAATTAAAGATGCAATTGGGAGCAAGGAGGTGCAAATGTACCAAGATCAGTCCCCACATCATAACATTGATTTAATCTGCTTCATAAACATACAGCAAGAAGAGGACAAATTAAAGAAAATGGTGTATGCGAAGGTTGGTGCATCCAATGCTAGCTAGTGTGCTTACGTCTGTACAGTTAAAGAGGTCCTATTATGCTTTTGGGGGTTTCCCTTACCTGTAGTGTGTTATATAGGTTTTCATGCATGTAAACAGTCTGCTAAAGGCTAAATTCAGAAAGGTCATGCCAGAGGGAGTTTCTCTCATGCCCATTCCCCCTCGCTTGAAACGACTCGATTGGACTCCTTTGTTGACTTCCGTAACATTATGACATCACTAGGAACACTTGCGCTTCTATTGGCTAACGCTCCGACACATTGTAGTGATAGGGTGAGGTGGGGGACATTTCCGACACAACTCTAAGAAGAGACGGACAGCTAACCAATCAGAGCAGATGGGCTCTGGTTTCAGACAGAGGGTGAAAAGAGGTACTGCAGCACAGGGAGTATGAGAAAAATAAAGAGCTTTTTGAACATTAGTAATGTTAACATGTCACAGTAAAGGCACAAAATACAAATCTGAATCTGTAAATTAGCATAATATGTGCTTTTAACATTGGTTGTTTGGGCTGATAAACAGAACAGTGCAACATTTGCAAAAATACTGCAAAGCATATATTTGCTTTATCATTATGCCAAATGGTTTAAAACACACAACCACATTTCTGCGGCTTCAAATTGAGACTAAAGCAATTTAAGGGATTTTCTAGAAAATCCCACAGGCAAAGCCTGGTTTTTTAAAGGTCCAAATAGGCCAATAAGTCCAACATTTTGTCTCAACTCAAGGCTGTTTTCAATTCAACTGTGAAATGAATTTTGTTAACAGTAAAAAACTGAGATATGTTTGTTTTGCTGCTGGATCTATAACAAAATCTAAAAGTGCATCTGACAGCTTTGAAAATACAAGGCTAGGAATTTTAAAGAGGAGCTTTGTGTTTTTGGAGTGTATTCGTGTCTCATGGCTTCACTGGTTATTGAAATGGACAGATGGTGGAGGTTAAATCATTTACAAACCCAAATAGGAGGGTTCAAAGCACAGAGCTGGAAAAGATGTGATGGGCACTCCCCAAACAGTGTGACCATGTTATAGTCGGGCCGTGCCCAGGCAACACAAATATGAGACTGTTTTGGGACCTCATTCACAGTCTTAACACCTCAAGAGAGATGTGGACAGGGAAGTGAAGTGTTAAAACTAAATGTGTGTGCATGTATGTGCCTGTCTGTATCAAAGAGAAAAAAGAGAACAATAGTCAGGGGGACTGAGACAAAAACTCTGACGTCAGAGCAGCTACAGCAGAAGGCTATTAAAAGACACGCGCTCCAAACCATAAATGATGTGTGTGTGTGTTTTTTTGTATTGCTCTGTGTGTAGATGTGCTCAATGAGCCCATATGTAACTCGATGCTCAATTATCATGCTCAGAGCAACCTTGTCAGAAAACACACAGATGCACCTGTTTGCCACTTAAATAACATGTCTATAATGTTGATGGAAAAACGAGGAGCATCTAATGAGCTATGTCTTTGCCTTAAAATACTGCAGGCTATCACAAAGTCCAAGGTTAGGTTTAAACTACTAGACTGTCATGGCATTTGCAATCATTGAAAATATATACATTTTCTTTTATCAAAGATTTTATTAATTAGATAAACCTTGCCCTTACAGAACTGCAAAATGTGATACAAATACATTATTATTGTCAAAAATAATCAGATTATTCTCTTTTTATAACACATTATTTTACAGTTAAAATTCTAAATGAACACCTTAAAGGGGCACTCCACCCATTTTACATTGTTTTCAGTTTACTTGTCACTTCACTGACTACTAGTATTATGAACAAACACACTGACTGTGAACGTAGTTTGAAATCTATTCAATGCTCTTAAGTAGCTTGAAACATTTCAAAAAATCTTTAAACTGGTGATATTAATTCTCTATCTAACTCTCTATTTGACAGCAGTTATCTCACAAGACATAGAAGCCAAGATGTAACCACCAATGTACCATGGTTCTTGTTTTAGCATGGACATCAATTATAAGATATTGTTCGATATGAGCACAACTCCATTAAGGATGTTTTCTTTATGCTGTGTGTGTGTGTGTGTGTGTGTGTGTGTGTGTGTGTGTGTGTGTGTGTGTGTGTGTGTGTGTGTGTGTGTGTGTGTGTGTGTGTGTTTGTGTGTGTGTGTGTGTCTTACCACTTCAGGAGGCTCCCTGGTAGCCAGATTATGGATGGCCTTTCCAAGGATGCACAGGGAGGAGAGGACGAACACTACCCCGAGGACCACACATGCTCTGCAGACAGACAGAGAGAAGAGTTTAGGAGAGTCAGCTTTAGTGACTATCATGTCTTTGGTAAACTTGCCAATTAGTTACATACAGTTGAACCAAAGCAATAACACAAAGTCTCGAGAGCAGTCAAACTGTCTTCAATTTCTTTAACAACTTATATTCTGTTCCTTAAATCCCAGCCAGTGTATCCAAACAGACCCCCATCACCCCAACAACAAACTGTCCCGGCTGCTGCCGTCTGGCAGGCGGTACTGCAGCATCAGGACAAAGACCAGTTTATCCCACAGGCCACAAGACTATTTAATGCCTGAGCTCTGTTTAATGCCTCCATTACCTAAAAGCATTCATCTGTTTGCATCTTACAATTTATTTATCAAAATAGTTATCACTACACTGTAAAACATCACAGCCCCATTTAGTTATGTCAAGTTATATTGTCTCTTTAATTCAAAGAGCTCTGACAAGTTTTTGATTTTGAAATCAGCTTTTCTAGTTTTAGAAGGTTAAACTTACATGCATTCACTGGCTTGACAACTTAAACATGTTGTCACATTGACTCAACTTTCCTTAGCAAGTTATCAGTTGAAAAAAGAAAAAAAAGAAAAAGGCGGGAGTGCAGGTTAAAGAGCTACAGAAAAAAACGTATGCTTCCACATTTGAGTTAAAAAAAAAAACTTCTCTTTAAACTGAATGCAAGGTTTAAGCATGTATGTAATCAACTATATCCTAAAGATGTCATGTTTTAATTCGGACTAAAGTAAAGTAGTGGCGTAGCCACCATAGGGCCCACCCAGTTTACTCATTAGCCGCGTTCACACCGAGTACTTTGCTGTACTTAGTTCCCGGCACTTAGTGCCGCGGCACTTAATACCCCAGGGCACTAAATACAGATAGCGTTCACACCGGAAATAAGTCCCTGGGGGACGTCACTTCTTCTTCTTCTGCTTTGGGTTTACTGGCAGGCCGCAAACAACTTCACAACTTGGGGACTGGCTTCAGTAGAATCTGCTGGGACTCCCAGCAGCTTCTCCTGAAGCCTTCCGAGTAAACGGCCAGAACGCCGACACCTCCTCATCTCCACCGCTCCCATGTTTTATTTTGTGTTGTCATAAGTTAGTCTCTCTGCGTTTCTGCGCGGGGCTAATGCTAATGCTAATAATGCTAATGCAAGGATAATACAATGGCGGCTCTACAAAACATTTCAGAGTTTTACGGGGCGTGGTTTGCAATCGCCCAGCCAATCAGAACTGGGGTACTTTTTTTCCACAGGAAAGTGCCTGCTCTCAGCAGGCGCTAAAAATGGGGTGAAAAGTTCCCGGCACTTAGTTATTTTTTTGGTGTGAACGCAACATCAGGGGTACTAACGGAACTAAACGCGAAAAGTACGGGTGAAAAGTACTCGGTGTGAACGCGGCTATTGGCCCACCCTGAGAAAGCTTTGGTGTCATTTTAATTTTTTTAAATTCTTTAATTCTTTTTATTTTATTATTATACAAAAATGTATTCACCCATTGAGAATATCCAATAATTCAAAGTGAAATTCAAGTGAACAAATATCGAATTTAATTAATGTTGTATGTGTTTTATCCTCTGAACCTAACTCATTTACGGTAAAAACTGATTGTTGGTTCCGGCGCGCGCCATAATAACGTGAGAGAGGCAGAGAGCTGCCTGCAAAATAAATGATGGCTCAAAGTTCACTAATGAACTTTGTTTTTTTTTTAAAAGCCAGACTCCAAGAAGAGCCCCCACTGCCCTCATCTAGCAGCGATCTATACGATCATTTTCTGATAACGATGAAATAGCCCCGCCTCCCTCTCCCTCTCCCCACCTCTCCTGCTGCTGGGCTGTCAGAAGAAACTCTGCCGCACGGTTCCCTCGTCCCTTGGAAGAGGCGGAGAGGTGGGTGTTTTTCATCTGCTGGTGGACATTCCGGAGAGATATACACAGGGTTGGGTTGTAACGGAATACATGTAACGGCGTTACGTAATCAGAATACAAAAATCAAGTGTATGGTATTCAGCTGGCGTTACATTTGAAAAACGAGTAATTGATTACAGTTACTTTCGTAAACCTGAAGTGAATACATTTTGGAATACTTATTGGAATTATTGGTGTTATAAATTTCCTCACAAAATGTAATATTCATTACCGGCAGAACTGTGTGCACACTGCACAGCACAGCGTGTCTGTGAGGCCCCGCCCCTGCACGCAGATGAGAGAGAGAGAGATCTCTTTTACAATATATTGAAAGTTAGAAACGGAGATGGTTAGATAAAATGTGAAAGATAACGTTTATGTAACATTTCTTTATTGTCGAAATGATGACATTTATAACGGGATAAAATCAAAGTGAATGGCCTGCTGCTGCTGAATGCATGGGGCAAGTGACTGGAAAAAGTTATTACATCGTTTCAGATAATAATAATAATAATAAATAATAATGATAATTCATTCTATTTAGGGGCGCCTTTCAAAGCACCCAAGGACACCTTACAATTCATAACATATTCTAAGGAAAGGTTATAAGACAGTACAAAGAATGCAGACCGGGTGATGTTTTTTATGGTGCAGATGAGAGAGCTGTCCAGAATGACACCAAGATGTTGTGTTTGTGCTCTTGATAAGCCATTAAAACAGTAGAATACGTGTCTCCTGTTCACCAAAACATACCCATCTGTTATGGAAAAAGAAAGTATTCCAAAAGTATTCTAAAAGTAATCTGCCACCGGTACCGGCGGGGATGGTTGTTAGCTTCTGATGCGCAGAAGAAAAATCTGGCCCACCCTATTTTTTACAGGCCCACCCTAAAGTACATTTCTGCCTACGGTACTGAAGTAAAGTCAAATTTTGATCTAAATGAGAGGACTACTGCCGCTGCCGGCGGAACTCATGCACCTGCAGCGGTGATCCAATTGAGGCGGAGTAATACGTTAGCCTACAGTCTGAAACACCGGCTAGGACCGTGACGGAGGGTAACTGTGTGGAATGTGGTTACCATTTCACAATTAACCCTCTTTTTCATACTCAGTAGATTTTCTAAAAACTGTTCGGAAACTATTGAACCAATATGTAAACACTCAAATGTTGTTTATTTTGTATTTGAAACAAACTACAACATTGTTATGGATAATCTTGTTGTGAAGGCATGGCTGAGGTCAAATGCCCTCTATAAGTTGATGTATAACGTATTTTTTTGAAATAAATGTTATATATCTGAACAAATGCGCTGCAATCATTTTTATTAATTTATGTGAACTTGCAATTAGAAGTCAATATAACTAATAGATCTAAGTTGAAATAAATGTATTATTACAATCTTCTTAACTTGAAATGATGAGTTGTATAAATGTAGAACTTGAAGGTGTGAGTTATAATAATACTGAAATGTGAGTTTATTTGACAAGGTAAATAAGGTTTTCTTGCACTGATAATGTAAGATTGGTATTTGTTTCAACTCTGAGTATACAGTTAAATCAACTTAGACAACTTAAAAAACAATGTTAACAGAACTAGAACCTTTAAGTTCCTGACATTATAGTTGACTTCATCTGCCTTACGTGTACATTGGTCTTGCAACATAATCTGCATTATTTATTCTAATCTATTTTACTCTGTTCTTCTTGTACTATTTTTATTTTATTTGTTTATTATATGTCCTATATAACTATGTTGCATTGTTGGAGGAGCTTGGGACTTAACATTTAAAATAAAATAAACTACGGACATACAGTAATATCATGTTGACGTCGTAAAGGTAGCTTTTGTTGAACCAAACGTGGTCCCCCTGAGTGTTTGGTTAAACCATTCATCATCAACCCTGCTTCTTTCCCTCAGAGGACTTTTGTGCTCTTAAATCTTACTTCTGCTGCTCTGGGCGTTCAATAATGAGGCGAATGGGTTTACATTGGAATTACCTGAAAGTGCATTAGTAAAGCGTGTCTTCTGCATTAGTACCAAGACGCCAGCGCCTTAGCGAAGAGTCCGGGAGTGAGACAAGGATGGAATATGTGTTGTATGTGTTTAGGTACATTTTAAGTACACAACTTTTTGTGTGCTCATGATTCTGATTCTAGTATTGGATGGAGAGTGGCAGCTCAGTCCTTTATCACCTCTGAGTGGAGCAGAGGTGCTGTTGTTGTAAGGCTCTGTGCAACCTGACAGCCAGTTAATGGACTCAGCTGAAGGATGTATAGGCTTCTGTTTAGCTGTGATGTACAGTGACATACTGAACACCAAGTGACCATGAAATGTATTGTTCCACTCCCTTCTATGTCAAATGTGACTTAAACAGATTGAACCCTTAAAGGTGTCAGAAATATTATAATTCCCATTGGCTGAAAGATCTGAGTTATTTATCGATACAATATCCCCTTGAAATAGGGGGTTCAGAAACTAAACAGATGTGAAATATGGAAAGAAGTATACAAGCAATGCAACGTTTCGACCTTGCAAAACGAATCCTTTGTTCTTCCACCTTTTCTATTACACAGACCTCAGAATGAAACCACAAAGTTCATAGTTTCTTTTTCAGAAGAAAAATACACCAGTATGAAATGACTGGATTGTAAGGCATGCAATGAATTCCTCACAGTTTATGGTAAGGATCAGAAATTGATTGTATCCATACTTCAACACTTATTCGGTACATTTTTATCTTAGTAAAAGTTGAATGTTCACACCCAATAACGTAATATCTTCGGATAGATTGGGGTTACATGGATAATCTATTATATAGAGCAATGAAGTTTGCATGTCCTTTTTATATTGGTTTCTTCCATTGTAATCCATTTGTAGTTTTTCCCACCTCTACTTTTATCATCACCATTTGATCCAACTTCGAATTACAAACAAATGTGAAAATAATACAATTTTTTATTTAAATCTTGTCAATGAGACAGCATCAGAAAACATTACAAAACATTAAAAATAGTGGTTAATTTAGCATCTTTGCTTATCAAGATCACAGTCGTTTGCAGAAATAAATATCTAAATGTAAACATGACATATGATGGATGAACACTTAATGCAAGAGTGCTCTTAATGTAATGCAGGTAGAGAAGCCAAAGCCAAATTGCATCACACCCCACTCATGTATCATTAATCACACTTTAATTCAACTTAGAAAAACGTTTGGTACTCACATGTACTCTCTGTGTGCAGAGTGCACAGCTGCTGCGTTGCTGTAGCGCCAAAGGACAATGAATGATGAGAGGATGTCCAGCGTAGCATTAAACTACAACAAAAACACAACCAGAGACACAAATAAAGAGAGGAAAGGGTCTACAGTTGTTATAGTAGTTGCATCTAACTTTACAACAGCTGCAGCATTGTAATGACAGAGTGCAGTGATAAGATCTCTAAAATAGTATACATACAAAATAGAATATATTGAGGAGGGACATTAAAGGTCAATAGTATAAAAACCTCAACTTCTAAATATAATTATGATATTCCCCACTTGATTACTTACATTAAGACATTTCCTTTTTGTATTTCACATTTTCTGAACTGTTAGGTTTTAGATATATAAATCAGGCAATTTGCAACAACCCTTCAATACAACTATTGAAGGGTTGTTGTTGCATGTTTTATTGCAACATGGGAATCAAGATGATACAACATATTATTAATATTATAGTATTTGACTAAGTGCATTAGTCCTCTATTAGCTAGAAATGCAATAAGGTCATATCTGCCCTCTAGCTGTATCATAAAATATGCTGATTATCATCCACATTTAATTTTTGGTTTACATAATGTACCTGTAAAAGCTTGAAACATCATAGCAGCTAATGCTACCCACGATCAGCTGCTTTGATCTGTGCCGGCTTATATCAATTTATCGTCTTTTTGCTCCGTTATTAGAATTGCCATAGATAGCTAAGCACTTTTAATTAAAACCCAATCTCCAATAAAAAGATATCCAGCACAGCAGATTATGATTTATAATGTTCTAATTACATTATGCTAATCACATGTGCGCTCACGGAGGATTTCATTTCCACTTAACTCTTATTAAGTCTTATTTTTTAAACCAATTACATTCAATCCCTTACCCTAAATAATGAGAAGTAATAGGAAGCTTTTTTGGTAAAAGCTGGAAGACATGTTTAGCAAACACAAAATGCTTTTTGATATTCAACCTGAGCTCTATGCCCAGACCCTTCTTCTCTGCCCTGTTACCTTGGAGACAAAGGGACCAATAACACCTTGGTAACAGGATTCATTAATAAATCACAGAAACCCAAGTAATGACTAATTGATTAATGCAAATGGAGAGGGAGAAGGGAGGCGGAAACTCACGGCAAATCCGAAGGCTGACGCGCTGTGTCTCATGAATGATACAGCTGTGGAGAGAGAGAGGGAGAGAGCAGTTAGCCATGTTTGTTTTTATTTCACTTTAGTTACGTGACATAAGTCGTTTGCACCGATTCCCAGGTGCAATAGTGATGCACTATCATATGTTAACCTGCACCTACATGGTATCATGTTTAATAATGACGTGTTTTGTGTGCAAAATAAACAATAACATGATGAACCATCACATCATTATTAAGTGTTTGAACCTCAGGGGGACTTTCTTTATGAGTCCACCATGATAGACAGAACAATGCAGTACATTTAAAACACATAAGCTCAAATGACCATGTTAACAAACGGATTTTAAGGTCCATGAAAAGACTGTTTGATAAGTGATTGTTTTAGTTTATTGCTGGTTCACATTTCAAGCAGTTTATTTAATGGCTGGTCTTTCGAATGTTCTTGCTGTGTAAGTGAGTTAACCGGATTGTTAACATTTAAAAAACCATGGTGATAAGAGCAGTGAACTGAAACCGCACAGCTGGGGTTATAAGACCAAAACAACATGCTTAAAGACACTAAATTACTCCATTGAGCTGAGGGAACTGCAGAACTGTATCGCAATCTTAACCAATAATGCTTAACCAATCTTAACCAACAACAATTAGCCAATCCTAACCAATAGCCTGTAACCAATCTTGACCAATAGCTTTTAATGAATCATAACACTTAACCAATTTCAACCAATAACACTTGGCCAATCAGCATCGTAACAGTGGCATTACAATGATGTAGATACATGAAGGTTTCCTGGCTGGGATTGAAGCTATTGTACATTCAGTACAGTTCTCGTCTGGCACACCTCTGCTTTTTTGCCCTTCTGTTCCTGTCTTTCTCTGTCTCCCCCTGTGTTTTCAGGACCGAGTCTCCGGGGATAGCCTATCGACCATCACCATGGTAACAAGAGATTTGAGGCCAAGTCGGAGTTGGGTTGAACTACAGAGCTTTCATATCCTTGCCCCCATTCTCCTCTCTTTATTCTTTGTCTTTGGCTCCTTCGAAATGTTTTCTCCTAGATTTTCTTTTCTCTCAGATTCAGATTTTGTATGTCACATATCTCCTCCTTTCTTTTCCTTTCTTGCTATATCTCAGGGTCTCTTGACACATGTTTGAGTGTTTGCCATATTTTTCTTGCTCTACAGACATGAAATGACACTACGTTTTGCCAGGCACTTATAAATATTCAAACACACTTTACAAAAAACTTTCCATTTATTACAATGCTTAAAGCATCACTTCAGTCTGAATTACAGTTATATTTACAACAAGGCAGAAAGAAAGGGGACTACAAAAGCTCAACGGGAGGGTAAAAAATATGGAGTGAAGTTAAAAATGGAGGACATAAAGAGAGATAAGAGGGCAATCCTAGACAGGCCCTTGGTACAATTTAGATGGTACTAGTCTGGGAGGGTGTGAGACACTGCCCACACACACTCACACACATACTGTATGCTGTCACTCTGTCTGGGATACTGTCACCCTCTTTATCCTACATGACCTCTCCCTTGATTGTCTTCTCGCTCACGTGCAAATTATTTTTCACACACACAGGCTGAGCTGAATCCTCCGGAGCTTCCCCGGGGCCTCGTGTCCATCTGGAGAGTTTAAAGGCTTTTACGAAAACTGAAGAAACAATTCGAGATTTCCGAGATGTTCCCTTTCCAAAGGAAAATATCTATAGTATTATCTTCAACATCTAATACAAGGAATGTTTGGTAACATTGTGCCTCATTCAGTAGCAATATAAAAACACATTTCCCCCTTTTTTCAGATTTTTTAGTACACATTAATTTGTGGAATTACAATACATTTGTTCATAGAAGCGACAGTAGTTTTTTTCTACATTGGCATGCTATTTACTAGGGATGTAACGATATATCGAATATCGCGGTAAATAGATGTCTCAATACCGTCTTGAGACTGAGAAAATATACCGCGATTTAAAAAAAAAAAGAATTATAATTTATTTATTTTTTACTTTATTTAACCAGATGGTCCCATTGAGATCATCGATCTCTTTTTCAAGGAAGACCTGTCCAACATGGCAACAAGTAGGTTACAACATAAACATAAAACAACAGATAACACAAAAGGACATCGTATTTACAGGGCTACATGTACATACCTAGAGACATTGACAAGTACCAACAGTATATTTATATCTCGCCCTGTCAATAAGCCTCACCTTCTTGGCAAAAACTGTATTGTTTTTGAAGTGGTGGAGAGACAATGCACAGTTTTACCACTGCTGTCACCCATGGCCAAAGCATATCTCTCTGTCCCAGCAACATCAGTACCAAGCAAGAGAGTTTTTTCCACAGCAGGGGATATTGTAAAAGCCCAAACATCCCAGCTTCTACCTGGAAATGTGGACATGTTCATATTCCTAAAAGATAACCTTGATGATGCGAAACTTGATTTATTCTATTGCAGGGTCTGATTGTTATATTGTTGACACTTTAAAATACTACTATCCTACTAAAATGCTGTACAAATCAGATTTATAATTTAATAAAGAAAAAAAAAGAAAAGTAAAAAAATAATAATAAAAAGAAAAATTCACATTTATTTTCCTTTATTTTTCAATATCGCGATAAATACCGTACCGTGGACTTTTTATCGCGATATTATCGTACCGTGAGTTTTTGGTATCGTTACATCCCTACTATTTACACTAACTAATGCCATCAATACAAATAATCTGTATTTTTCTTTTTATTGAGCTAATCATATTTGGTTAATCTGCTAATCTCCACCAGGAATAAACCTGTAGAGAGTGAATGTGTGTGTATGTGTCTCCGCCTGTCTGTGGCTAATCTCTCATACTACTAGACCCTTCAGCCTAATATGTTTGTTCTCATTTATGATTGTATGCTCAAGGACCTCTCATGGTTACGATGATTCACAGCACAAAATCTATTCTATTGAATGTTTTTTTACCATCGTTGACTGCTGACACTTCACTCCTGTTAACAAAATAACCGTGATCAACAACAGCTCAAAAGGTATTTCTGCCAATTGGCCTAGATATAACAATGTGTGTGATTCAACGCACCTTTGTTTGGGAGAAGTGTTGGAACCACATGTGAAGGTCTGTTCTAAAGTGACCCTTTCTTGTTATGATACGCTTTGTGTCAGCTTTTGCCTGGATGTCACATCCATTGAATATTGTTGTATACTGATGAAATCACATAGACATTTTTTGTTATAGCTTCCCCTTTACTCTTCAGTTTGCATTTGTTTTTAGCTAATGCTTATCCATTTAATTAGGTGCATTTAAGCATGAAAATAACATTTCAAGAATCCATCTTAAGTACTTAAGTGCTACGTACAGAAGTTAGTTTTTTCTCTCTTTTACAGCAAGTCCTCCAACTCATACGACCAAATAGGTCGATTGTTCAAGCGCTTATTACGACCTATAATCACGTTTGAAAGCTTTCGACCTCTAGTGCTCCCGTTGACTGCAAACGCTCCGGTGGGTCGTATTTTCACAAATAACCCTCTCTGGAAAATCCTAAATTGTAGGATAGTTTGGCCATTAAAATGCTTTTTGATTAGATTTCTAGCGAGAAGTGTATATTGTACTTTTAGAATCCACGTCCAATATATATATATATATGTTGTAATATCTATCAAACTATAGATCCTACACATCCACTATGTGTAGGATCTATAGTTTGATAGATATTACGAAGATTATTTGAGGTCTCGCCAGGAGAACGTGTATATATACTACGTCTTTCCCCCTATTCATTTCTATTGACGGCAGCGTCCATGTAAAGTTAGCGTCAACCCTCACAGGGTGAAAACAGTATTTCCGGACTTTCTTAAATTCAAACCCTAACCCTAACCCCAACCCTAGCTCAAACAGTAAACTAAAAGGTTTCTCTTTTCTTTCTTCCTACAAAACTATCTGCAATCTCTGTTTTCTTTGCTGCGGTTTAAGGTTAACAGGTACACATCCGGTGATGTGGGGGGTTGTGATCTTGAAGATGATCGCCTCTTGGATCTAAAAGCCTCTGTGTGTGACCGTTGACATTCCACAAGGGCCTCTGAGAGGAGTTCAGAGCTGAGCCCTGCTGTTTGAAGCACTTACGCATAAACTGCCATGGGTTTAGCCTAGTTTTGTGGTTTTCATCCGTTATAATGCACACATCTATAAACTCTTCGAACTCTTAGTTATGCCTTTTTATAAGTTTAATTATAGGCAGATATCATTGGGTTAATGCCAAGTAAGTAGGATTTCCTTTACAGAGAAATGTCAATCTTGATAACGCTTACAAATGTCAAAATGTAGATTCTAAACTTGTGACTAGAGCCTACAAGGGAACATCAGGTCATCCTTTGGCAACTTCCAAGCCATGTGTAATAAGTTATCATGTTACCGTATCAATTAAAGCAAATCGTATAAATACAAAGTCAACAGTCCCAGGAAATTGCTTGAATTGATGATATAAAGTGAATATGCTGAAACTGTTGCATATTAAGAAATAATAATTTGGACACAGACTATGTGAGTTGCATGTACAAGTGCAAAGAAGAAAAAATAAACTAGGCGAAAATGTAATTTTAATAAAAATGAGTTTAATGCTACTCGGGTCAAATCTGTCAATGTGAGGTCTAACTGCTTATTCATCCTTGTATAATAAATCAATGATCTGAACCTCTGTCTTCAAAAGCACTGCAGTGAGTCAGCTAGAATGTAATGATGGAGGCACTTTAAGCGCACACACACATGGCTTTGTTTAATATTCAGTTCCCAAAAGAACAGATGTCCTCTCTCTGTGTCTGTGTCATCTGTCTAGAATCTCATTAGGGATTCTAGACAGATGACAGATTTAACATCCCTCAGCTTCACCAGCATCCCTTCATTGAGCCTATTTCTAGTGTTTGCCTGCAACCATTAAACACACGTAGCATTCAAACACATTTT